>BMAU01006107.1:0-27126 GCA_019973935.1 Trichonephila clavipes | reverse complement strand
AGAATATATGAATCCTATAATACCAAAACACACTTCAGAATATCAATGGCGAATAAAAAGATAATATTCCATCGTTTTCAAACAAAATTAAAAATTATAAAATAAAATAAAAGTTTATAAAATATCCAAGTGCAATCTCGGACTTAGGACCGATAAATGGGGTTAAACTAGTTTGATGGCACCAAATTCCCCTATTGCAACTTGGTAAAGTTAATTGGAAAAATATCCAAATTTCAAAAAAAAAATTAAAATTAAAATTAAAAAAATAAAATTAAACCATTATAATTTAAATTAAAAAGTTAAAATTAAATCATTATATTTGAAAAATAAAACTATTCGCCATCGCATTCTGAATGATATTACAATATTAAAATTTAAAAACAATTTAGTGCATAATATAAGTGAACCATCAAACGACCAAGATGATGCACCCATCTTTAAAATAGTTGTATGGGTAGAAAAAATAAATATTTGAGATCCGAAAATTCAAATTAAAAAATATCTAAAATCAAAAAGTTCAAACTAAAATCCGGAAGTTCAAGCTAAAAAATCTGAAAGTTCAAGCTAAAAAATCTGAAAGTTCAAGCTAAAAAATCCGAAAGTTCAAACTAAAAAATCCGAAAGTTCAAACTAAAAATTTCTAAAAACCAAGTGTTCACATTAAAAACACAGTATATTCACAAATGAATAGAGTAAATCATTAAAAACTCACCAAAGAGTATCCCATCAAGAATACGACCCATTTCTTATAGCACGACTTTTCATATTTAATATATCAATTACCACTTCATATTTTGCTCATAACATCTAACCAATGCCATGTCAATCCAAATGATTCTTGATCCAACAATATATATATATATATATATATATATATATATATATATATATATATATATATATATATATATATATATATATATATATATATATGCATAACTTGTTAGTAATTTCAATTAATAAAATTATTTGTATTTATTCGTACAAGTTCAAATACATTTTCTTTTAAATTGTGGTGGAAGACACTTGATGTTAATACAGCTTTTTCAACTATTGATTCATAAAATAAATTAAAAAATGAATAAAAAGTAACAAACATAAATAATACTCCAACAGAATATATAGAAAGAAAAACTGTTCGTTATGTCCCTATTGCGTAATGGCTAACACGTTGGTCTTCTCATCCAAAGTTCGTTGGTTCGCATCCCATCTGGGAAGACCTAATTTCTAAGAATGGGATTTCTTTTACATTATACTACTTAATTAGAATAATTAAATTTAATTAATGAATAAGTAGTAACAAAAAATATTCCAACATCCAACATGGAAAGGAAAATGGAAAATTGCAAGGGAAATCGCTTTCTGTTTTGCCACTTAATATTATGATTCTGCCAAATATATGTACATATTTATATTAATTGTAACTATTTAATACAGTGCTTCTCAAACTGTGGGGCGCGCCCCCCTGGGGGCGAGCGGCACCCTTCAAAAGGGGGGCGCGAGCATCTTGAAATATAAAAGGCTTAAAAATTATTTTGGAATGAAGTAAAACAAAATGCTTTCTGACAAAATAAAAAAATACTCATTTACACTGATATAAATTATATATATCATCTGGTTTTCCACTTTCAAAAGATTCCACTTCAAACGCTCATTAGCTATCTTTGATCCCAAAACCAAATAAAAAAAGATATTTTGTTTGCTTTGCTGTAATTCCGCGATGAGAGATTTTTTTATTACGTTTCTTGTAACCTCTAGAATAGTACTTTTGATTATCATCTCTTTGACCTTCAAACTTACTGGTATGCTTACTCCGTCTACTTTTCTTTTGGGAAAGTTGTAAATAATATTTTTCTGTTGCTTTTTCCCCCATGTAAATGAGTTTTATGATGTATGGATAAGCATATTGAGCACTTTGAAGGATTAATTGGCCAAGATGTATTTTATGAGTAATTTGAAATTGCATTATAAAAAACGTTTTACACAATTATTTTTTTATAACTGACATCGATGTTTTTGTATCGAATACATTTTTTTTCATGTGAGCGGTCGCATGAGGCGCTGAATCACTCCAAATTCTGGTAAAACTGTTTATTCGTTAACAGTTTTTTGACAGTATCCTCCGATATGACAGTCTTAATGGAAACTAAAATGAATTTGTCACATTTATGCCTCTTTTTTGAGAGTGGCACATTTATGCCTCTTTTTTGAGAGTGGCAAACGGTTATTTACAATCAAGGTACTTGTTTTGATAGAGTTCCCTTCACGACCACTTTTGTTCAGAAATATTTTCTATGAATATGCTATACTTTCTCCTACGATTAACTTTGTGGTTTTAATTGCTGTGTTGTACAACTTATTATGGTTTATAAATGTAAATGAGCAGAATATAAAAAAAAAATGGGCATCTGTGATCTCTCTATTGAAGGAAGATGAAACTGATCAAGCAATTGAAGAACCTGATGAAATAATGCATATTAATCGTGATAGCGAAAAAGTAAATATGACAAAAGTGATAGACATGAAAACGTTTGAGTTGAATTGTAATTTTCAAATGCTGCCTAAAGAACTCTATCAAGAAAATTAAGATATCAAGAAAACTAAGAAGCCATAAATATAACACTTCGCCTTGTCAAAAAGACACAAGCAAGAAAAGGTTACACATGCTATTTGTAGATCATCAAAGAATAGAAAAATTATAATAACGTGAGCAAAATATGACAGTTTTGATTGCAAATAACGTTCTTGTATTGTTAGTGAAAAGTATCTGTGATTTATGTTCTTTATTAAGTTCACGCACATTTGGAACGGTTTCTTTAGTTTTATTGGATTTTTCTCAAATCATCAAAGAAAAATTAAAAAGTCCTTTAAAGTAGGTAAAGTATATTTTCTCTTAGTTAAATTATTCACTGCAATTTTGTGATTTTTATCGAGCACAGAAAAAAATAATTATAATAAAAAAGGATTGGGGTGACTTGGTGAAGTGATCGCGCGACCATTAACGTTAGTGTGGAGTGGGCGCCTGCTTCCAGGTTAAAAAATTTGAAGGTTTCTCGCTTTAAATATTAAAAATAACACAATTATTCTTCATTGGAATTTTTCATTCTCGTTTTCCTTATTTAATATTAATTCTAAATGCTAATTCTGTGAGGCTTAAAATTACAGTTCGTTTTAAACTATTTATAATAGGAGCATTCATTTTTAAAAAATCATTTTATATTTTTGTATGCTTTGTTGTGCACTTGGTTTTTACTCTTCTTACAATTAACTATTATATCAAGAATAATGTATTATTTTTTAAAAAATAATCATAGAACGGTACTTCATCCAGTGTACTTATCAATGTATCAGTACTGCACAATGTATTTTTATAACTAATTTTATTAATACTAATTTAAGAGCAAGTTTAATTATTATTGGTGACTTCCATGGGCTTGTCTCGCAGAGCAAAGGTTTTTCAAATGAAGGCTTAATATTAGAAATTGACACTCTGAGTTCTTTTTCTATATTTAGCTGAGATCTATATTTTGTCTTCAAAGCAGCCACCGCAGAAAATCCGGTCTCACAAAGGTACGATGTTGAAAACGGTAAAAGTATACGAAATGCTTTTGTTTTCAGTTCAGAAAATTCATCATCTACTTCTGCCCAAAATTGAAAAAGAGTTTTATTACAAAATTGTCTTTTAATTTCGCCACTAGATGTGAAATCTATGAAACTTTCTTCTTCTTCGGTGTGGAGAGCCCTTCTGGGGTATTTTGAAATGGATCTCTCACCCATTCGTAACTTGCTATCAAGTTGTCCTCAGCAAAAAATATTTTTTTAAAATTTTTTGCTAACATAGCTAAATGATATTCAATAGTTTTATAAACAACTTCCACATGTTGTTCTTCAGTTTTGTAAGTTTTTACACATTTATCCGCATTTTCAAACATTTCTAGGTTTTTTGCTTTAAATTTCGGCTCCTAATTCTAATTTTCTACAAAAGCATTAATTTTATCACTCGTGTCAAACATATGTACATTTCATCCTTGAAGTTGAAGATTCAATATATTTAATTTCTCAAATATATCGACTAAGTAGCTCAACTTTGTCAGAAATAAACCATCTCGAAATTTCTCAGCTTCCGGTAGGTGTTCCTCTTCTAGAAAAATGGTAATTTCATTTCTTAATTCATAAACACGTTGTGAAAATTTCCCGCGTGATAACCATCTTGCTTCACAATAAAATAGCAACGATGAATGCACTGCGCCCATGTCTTTGCAAAGTCAGAAAAGATTCTTGATTTTAGGGGTCTCATTTTTTATGTAATTTACTACAGTCACAATTGTCATTAGCACAATATTCAGGCCAAGACTAATTTCTTTGGAAGCCAGAGCTTCTCTGTGGATCATACAATGTGTCCAGATGCACAGTGGAGATTTTTGTTTCACAAGTGCTTGTATACTTTTAAATCTTCCTGACATTGTACGAGCACCATCGGTGCATATTCCGACACAATTTTTTTCCACTCTATATTTGCCTCGTTTATAAAATTATTTAAAATATCAAATAATGCTATTGCTGTTGCTTTAAGTTTTATTGGTTTACAAAAAGTAGTTCTTCTACCGCTGACATACCATCCCAAAATCGAACATACGCAATGAAATGAGCATCTTTATTGCTATCTGTTGCCTCGTCAAGCTGAATTGAAAACAATTTATCACGCAACTTACCAAAAAGCTGTTTCTCTACATCTTCAGCGATATCATCAATTCGACGGGAAACAGTATCATTTGATAGGGGTATGGACTGCAACTCTTTGGCAAAATTGTCTCCAAACATAGTTTCTACAATCTCAATTGCTGCAGGCAAAATAAGCTCTTCGGCAATAGTGTGAGGCTTTTTACATCTGGCTATTTTATATGATACTTTGTAAAGCTTTTTTCATTCACTGACAAAGTTTTTAAAAAAATATTTTTGTTTTCCATATGATTTTTAATTTTGATTCAAAGAACTCTCGAGGTTTGTTAATGTACTCACCATGAAGTGTTTCGAAATGTCTTTTTAAGTTTATTAGGTTTCATACTGTCTGCTGCCAATATTTTTGAGCAAATAACACACAGGGGCTTTTCTTCTCCATTTACTTCAGTGATGATAAATCCAAAATTCAAGTATTCTTGAGAATATTTCCTTGATTTAATTCTCGGAACTATGCTCGTCTCTGTGCACTTGTTGATGCTTTATTATCGTCGAATGTTCGCTTACGACTTAAAAATTTATCCATGATTTTTTTTTTGTTCCAATTTTCTGCAGTAATACTTAATAGTGTGAATTACAACTAACGCGCAAATTATAAAATGTACATTCAAGATAGATTTGGTAGAATGGACCACGACTGATTGGAATTGTACGAGGTACAGCATTATTACATGTTTTGCGCGGACGTCCGATAGTTTGGCCAGACTCACGCAAACGCTCGCGAGAATGCCAGATGTGATGGATATGAGAGAGCGCAACATAAAGTAGACTATTTTTCAATTTCTACTATAAGTTCACTCTCTCATATATACCTTGTTCAAATTTTCAATCGTTGATAAAATACTTTCTATTCATTCATTCAAGTTGAAATACATTTTTTAAAACTTGTAGTGGGTGACACTTCATGTTAATACAGTTCTTTCAAATTTTAATTCATTAATTAAATTAAAAAAAAATGAATAAATAGTAACAAAAATTATAGTCCAAAAGCATTTATAGAAAGGAAAAGTTTTCCTGCTGTCCCCTGTAACGCAATGGATAGCGCGCTGGGCTTCTAATCTGAAGGACGGTAGTTCGAATTCCATCCGAGATGGCCTAATTTCTAAGAATGTGTGTGATTTCTTCTTTTTACTTTACTATTTTCTTACACTAATTAAATTTAATTAATGAATAAATAGTAACGAAAAAGAATATTCCAATACCCCATATATAGAAAAGAAAAGGAAAATCGCTTTCTCTTTTGTCGCTTAACATTGTGATTCTGTCATATGTATTACATATATTTATATTAATTGAAACTATTTAATAGAAAGTAACTAAAATAAGTTTTTCTTTGTTGGCCTAGGTAGGAATTGACTTAAAATTTATTTTTTTATATTACTTGTTCTAATGACATTTGTACTTTTAGAAATGCATGATGGACGAAATAAATTTTTAATTAAATGTCATTTTGCAATCTGTCCCAATTTAAAAAATGAGAATGGAAAAATAACATAACATTATAATTATTACTTAAAAGTAATTTGCTTAAAATATATATTATATAAAAGTAACGTATACAAAATTTAATACTCAAAGTGCATTATTATTGCATCAATACATTATTATTGAGGGGGGCGATGAAATCTATGATTGAAAATTGGGTCGCCAGTAATGAAAGTTTGAGAAGCACTGTCTTAATTAATTTATTTATTTTGCAAAAAGTAGTATATAAACTGTAATACTTATGCTATTAATTTGTATGGTTTATAATTAAGATCGCGTATAGTAGCTTTAGCGTCAAAGTGCATTATTATTATTACATTCAGTACATTATTAATGCATAAGGGGGCGCGATAAAAATTGTGATTGAAAAGGGGGCGCCAGTATTGAAAGTTTGAGAAGCACTGATTTAATAAGAAGTAAATAAAATAAAAAAAATGTTTGCTGTCCTTAGTAGAATTTTTCATTACTTGCTTTTACCTTTAAAGTTATTATTTTATAAACTGTATATACTGCAATTTCATTTTTTGTGTTAAAATTGCGCATCATGCGCCGGATTTTACGGTAACTAGATTTTTAAGCATCCATATTGATATCTCATTCCTCTAAAAAAATCAAATCATCCTCTGATATAATTTGTTATGAGAAGAGTGTCTTGTAACCCCCCTTTATCCTCTCTTTTTATAGAAGAAAAATATGCCGGTTGTTCGTTACATAAATTTAATACTGGAGTTATTAGAATTCGGAGAAAAAAATTAGTATTTTTGGCAACAAAATTATTCGGTTTGTGTTCCTTACTTCCTATCACATTTTACGTTTACTTCTTTTGACTCTTTATCTTTATACTTTACTAAAAGTTAAAAATAAGTTTAAAGTACTTCTTCTGCTATGCCTCTCACAGTTTTCAAATCTTGCAATGAATTATTATTTCCTGTTCCTCTTTTCCAAGAAAGTTTAGATACTGATGAAATATGTATAGAATATAAAATTAAAGGGGAATAATGTCTCATAAAAACCTTAACTACTTAGTCTATCTACGATGTAAGAAATATCGGGTTGTAACCCTGCATGCTTAAAAGCTACCTTTTCTTTGTTATTAAGCGGCAGCCATTTGGCGCTACTTTTTCTTTTTGAGGTAAATTCCTTTCTTTGATAAAACAAGTTCGAATAAGATGGCACACACTCTTGGTATAGAATTGTCTTTCTCCTTGCAAGGTATTAATGAAGTTCTGAAATGTTTATCAATGCATATTGATGTTGAATAACATGTTTAATTATTTTTTTTTCATATTAAACAATATATATATTTAATGAAATCTGGAGAAATTTTGATTTTCGTCCGTTATTGAAAAGAAAATCTTCTTGTACTAGTAGACTTTGATACATATGTGCCTGATAAGATTTCTAAGAAGGAATACAAATTATAAAAATATCAGACAGTCATCATTACTTAAAAAATATTTATCTAATAGTTTTTATTTCTAATGGGCCGCGAATTCTTGTTTTACCATTGCACACCTAGTACATCCCCCCGGAAGTTGGTATCTGTTTTTAGAGTGGCGTCATTTAGGCGGATACCACAATCACCACAATTAATTTAGACTCCTAGTTTCTTCCCTAGATGGAGGTACCTGGTTTCTGACGATTCGAACATGCACTAGGATTTAATTTTAACGAGTGCACTCAAATATGAAACGGACGCTCTAGGGATTTTGTACATACCGTATAATCATACGACATGGGTGCTGTCGAATTTCTGTATCATGAAAAAGCAACCACTTAGGTTGGGGTCGAACCCACAACTCTGGGTGCTGAAGGCTAGTGACAAACCAGCTACGTCGCCCAGCCGCTGTTTACCTATAATCGTATAATTAATAATGTTCTCCAATTCACATTATTATGTGCGAATAATGTTTCTCTTAGTCAGGTAAAAATAGTATTAATATCATTTTTTAAATATTTCTGTTTTCTAAAATGCCCACCCCCTCAAAAAGGAAAACGATTTCCAAAATTAAACATATAGTTTGGGCTTTTTATATGCTGAGATCATTTTCAAAAGAATTTGTACGGCACTGGAAACTCCCAAAGATACAAAGAACAATCTAAAGAATACCACCGAATGTGATGAAAGCAAAGCACTGTTGTTTGAATGTATCTTGGAAAAATTATTTTCCATTGTAATACAGTAACAAAGTAGGGAAAAACAATGAATAGGTAAACCATTAACGAAGAAAACATTTTGTAAGCAATGGAAGAAAATTTGTAAGAAATCCATTTCAAAGAAAATATATGTTCTTGCACTTTTATATCTTAGATTTTTTTAAATACATACCAAATGTAAAAATATGTATCTATAATACCAAAACATTTATTTTGATGTGGAATTTAAGTTTATTTTAGAAGACTAACTAAAGCAATAATTGTGGGACACCTCTCCCCCCTGGGTTCCGCCCTGGACAAAAAGACTGACTTGAGGCAAAGAATTACCAGACGACATTTTTACAATAACAAATTATATTTATTCACTTGAATCAGTTATCAACCTTCTAAATACAAAGTTGAATCAATATGTCTACGTCAATGGGATTGAACTTTACAATTAAATTAAATCAGGAAATATCATACTAATCAACTATTAAATTCAATATCGAACGGGTTTACCGGAATAAGAGGACCAAGAGATGTACGCAGTTTGAATTACTAGCAATCATTAACTTTCCACTAACTCTATTGTATATTTACTCTTATGATCCGATTATCGAAATTTAAATATCACCTGACTTTTAATACTTCACTCCTTTCCAGTCGGCTTAAACGTTCCGAATGTAGATCACTGCCTGACAATCACCCAGAAACGAATCACACAATCACTTGAATCTTCTTAGAACTCCGTCAATGTATCTATGAACTCATTAGCCTTCTCGCTGCTTACTTACAACTCTCCTTAAATACTTTGATTCATTTGCATATCCCGGTTTCTCCTTTTTGAGCTGGTTGGAAAACATACGCGAATTTACACTCCCCAAAGACGCACAAGAGTATTAGTGATAAAGTGCCGTACAGATTCGTCACATAATACTAGATTTAAGATGAAATATATGATGTTTTTAAATGAAATGCGTCAAAAATTTTAGGTTTAAAGTATAATTCTACTAGCAATTGTATCATTTAAGCTCTTAACTCAGTGGAACGACAGCCCGTGAGGGCCAAAGCCTACTGTTCACAAATCAGTACATGCGACCATTGTGTTGTGGAAGCGCGATGCACTAATCATTCAGCCAATGGAATTACCAATTGTATCACTACTTTTTAAAAAAAAAAAATGCACAGATGCATTAATTTAATGACTATGTAAAACTTAATTAAAAATGCACTAGTAAACTAAGTAATATTTTAAACTCTTTATGAAATTTTCATACTTCTTTATCTTCAATCAGCATTAAAACTATTTCATTTTAAACTGGCATGCTTTGGATGAAAATATGTTTATAAAGTAATTGGGCTATAAATACTATCCCCCCCATTTCTTTAAATAACGTTCTCATTTTGTTTCAATATATTTGCTTAGCTTTAAATTATAAGCATAAATAAAATTTCATTCAGATTTATGTTATTCTTAATGTACGTATTTAAATTATTCCATACACACACAAAAACGTTTCTATAAGGGTACATTAGCATATTTCTATATAAAGGATGAATTATTTTACATGAAATAATGTACATATTTATGTTTGTCATACAGTTAATATTATTATGAATAATGCATGAATAAATTATTTTGTGCATTTGATTGCTTTTTAATTTATTATATTTATTAATGTAACAACAATTTGTATTAGATAGGAGAAAAAGAAATCAATTATTTTTTCAGTAGATGGCTGTAGTGTCGTTATCTTGTGAAGTATCGATTCAACAATTTTAAATTTATGCTAGTTGTCAAGAAGACATTTCACACCAAAAAAATCAATCTGCTGTTATGTGTTTGGTCAATTCAGTTATGAGTTACAGGGTGTTAAAATGGAAGTCAACAAAGAGAAAATTCGGTACATTTTACAGTTTTCCTTTGATAAAGGCGAAAATGCAAGCCAGGTGATTGAAATTGTGAATGGCGTTCATGATGCTGATACTGTAACAGCTAATTACGTGCAATTTTGGTTTTATCATTCCGTTCAGGCATTTTTCATGTTAAAGATGCACCTCGCACAGGCATGCTCATCGTCAAAAATGTCGATAAAATCACAGAAATAATCGAAGTTGACCAGCATGTTAGTAGTCATAGCATCACCTAGGATCTAAAGATCGACCACAAAACAGTTTTCAACAGTTTGCGCAAAGTTTGAGTCAAAAAGAAGCTCGATGTTTAGGTGACACACCTAGTAACAACAAAAAACATGATGCATAGAATTTCCATCTGCAAAGTCTTGTCCAAACGATGTCAAATCGACCCATTTCTTAAACGGATGGTGACTGGGGATGAGAAATTGGTCACATACGACAATATTATGCGAAAGCGATCGTGGTCAAAGTGCGGTAAAGAATCTCAAATGGTGGTCAAACCAGGACTAATGGTCAGGAAGGCTCTACTGTGTATTTGGTGGGACTGGAAAGAAATCACTTATTATGAGTTGCTTTTGGGCCAAGCACTAAATTCAGATCTCTACTGTCTACAACTGGGTCATGTTAAGCCAGAGGAAGTGTCTTGTTCCATCAGGACAACGCCAGGCAACACACGTCTGTAGTGACTCGCCAGAAACAATGGGAGCTTGGTTGGGAAGTTTTAATGCATCCACCATATAGTCCGGACCTGGCACCAAGTGATTACCACCTTTTTCTCGCATTGCAAAACTTCCTGAGTGATTAGAAACTGGGATCCAGAGAAGATTGTGTTCGCCGTTAAGGACCAAGAATTCTATGAGAGAGGCATTATGAAGCTACTTTTAAAGTGGCAATAAATTATACTACAAAACTGTGCATATTTGGCCCAAATCGGACAATCCGAACCATGTTAAATAAAGTTTTGAATTTTGTTCAAAAATAATGGATTACATGGAAAAATTACATAGTGGCAAACAAAATTCAACGTCAAAAAGACATTAGCTTAGAAGAATATGGAAAGAATTTATCAATGTAACATTTATAAGCTTTTATGGTTGCATATTATAGTGTATGCAAGGAGAGCCATATATTATATTAAATATGAAATGGTGATGAATTAATAACCACTGTAAAATCTCCACCAGTTTCTATGCAAGTGAAATGTGCATGCATTGCATGCCGTATATCATTTAGTGAGAAGGATTTCCCATGTATGTTGCACTGGACCAAACAATTATACGAATATTATTCTAGTCGCGAATAGTGGTTGATTTGTCATCCAGTAATGCTGTATGGGGATAGGGGGAAACCTATTGGAAAATGTGCTCCATAACTGTGATTAAGAATGGCAGCACAAACAGTTTGCTTACCAGAATGTAGCACGAAATTGCTGTCAAGATGTTTGGAATAATGACGACCGTGCTCCTATTCTCATAAGCAGAGCCATTTGTAACGTCCCCGGTTCCCTAGGCCCTTCAAATTGTTAAGCACCCCTTCTTTCCTTTCTTACTTTGCTAATTTTGATTGGAGAGGAATTTTCTCTTAACTCTCTTTCTCTCTTTATTTTCTTTGCTTTTGCTATTTGGAGAGCATTTTCATTATCCACCACCTATGAACCTGTCATGCTTTGGACTGGAAATCGTAAGGAAAGGATAGTGGCATGGTTTAAACCACTCTTGTTCATTTCTTACCTTTCTATATCAAGGACCCCACACCCATTCTCTTGTAAATTAGTACAGTAAGTTAATGAAATCATTTGCAATTCCAGTATAGAGTATACATTATTCTATGAGTTGTGTTTCCCACTTGTTAATAATCATCATTTTCATCGCTTATCATATTGCTATCGTTTACTTTTAGACACACACACGTCCTTATTCTTTGTTGAGTCACTGTCATTGAACTGTTTTTGAGCCTTTGATCATTGCAAAATCATTAATAATATTGAAATCAATTTCCATGGTAATATCATTTTGAGTGCACATCAATATCAAACTGTAAAGCTTTTCATTTTCCATAGCATATTTTTCAGTCTTTACGGTTTTAAAGGCAGAAATACTTCTTTGTTGACTGGTTGGTGTAGGGTACGACCATTTTAATTTTTTAATTTTTTTATCTCTTCTCTCCCTACGTTTTGCTCCGTAGGCACTAGTGTGCCTAAGCGAAAAAGCGGCCCTGTTCATAAGAAATTACTGCCCGGATCCTAAGTCCTAGTATATCTGCTCCAGAGACAGCTCTATTCCTAACACTGATCTTTGTAACTAGTACACAACAGTCATCGTCACCAAGTTAGAAACAGATCTCATCTCTGAGTGAGGCAACTAATCCCCACTTTGCTCTCAAATGAGCTGTAGCTCGACGCCAATAAAATCACAGATGACAATTGTGAAAAATTACCCCTCTCTCTTGCCCACCTAGATGTGTGGGAGGAAGAGAAGGAATACCAGACATATTCAAAATCAACTTCTTTATTGATCAATCAAATTATTAACACTGATTCACTAAAATTCAAGAAGAGCATGTCTCATCATGAACAATACAAGTGGAACAATAGCGAGATACAAGAATTATACAAAAACTATGAATATCTACCACTTTAATTTAGCATCAATTCAATTATCTCACTTATCTTAACATTACTTTAGGTTTAGTGACCAATCATCACTTCAAATATTCATCTATTTAATATTTGTAATATTCAATATTTTGTAGGGATAACTGATCAGCAGCAATCTCACCTGGCTGCTAGCTTTCTTTCTCTCCTCATCCTGGTAGTAAGAAAACACTGACTATATATATATTAGATTTAATTTTAATATTGCGGTTTCTTCTTCAGAAGAGTTGGTTGTGAATAGACGCGAATGATATTTCCCCCTCTCACTAATGGCCCATATGATTAGACCCTGGTTTTCTTGTGACAATTTCTTATTCCAACCACTGATTCGATATTCCATAAGATTTTTGCCAAGTCTTTCAGAATATCAGTAGAAAGAATATCCATTCCCTCGTGTGTCTTTTACATGACCTTCTGGATATTACCCCTTTTGTCTACTTAAGGGCTCTATTGACTCAAAAACATCTTACTACCCCCATTGCGACTAATAAATAACGCTCGCAAAGTAACATTGCGCATTTAAAGCAAATGCTTATTTGAAAAATTATAGTGGTGCTGTCACTAAGTTTATAATGATAATTGTATTTGTCTGGCTGAGAAATCTAAATGACGTTATTCTTCAAATATACAAATATAGCCTCCAAATTTCTCATATTTTATTTTATAAATTGCCAAATCATTTTAAACAATTTTTTATAACTTACTTGAATACTTATTAAACAGCTAAATATAAATAGCAGTATGATAATGTGATCATATTTTTTTCATTGTATCAAATTTACAATATTTATTCTCTATAAAAAGTGAACAATGAACTGTGTTTTTCTTATTTATGGTTTTATTACTTTTTTACTTATAGTGTGCAAATTCATGGAAAGTTTTCTTTTACGTTTGATGCAATATCTGTTTTTAAAATATTTCAGTTATATTAAGTAATATATTGCATTCGCTTAGTTAGATACTAAAATCAAATGTGAAAAATATGCATTTTAGAGGTGTTCCATAAAATAAAATTAAAAACAGATGAAACAATCTTGACTTAGAAATAATATTCTTAATGGGAGTGGGTAGAACGATGCCTAGCCACTCCGGTTGCAGCAAATGAGTCCGAGTTTAAGAGATAAAGTATGTACATGTAGAAAGTTAAAATGAGTTGGTATCAAGTGAAGCTTCTCTGATTGGCTGATCAAAGAATTCAGCTTTTTTTTGGCATTTAAGGTATCCGACTACGTTCAAAGCCGGGATTTTAAAAAAGTGCATAAATGGATAATTACCCTGATATTTAGTGTCACTTAGATTAGAATACATGCATAAAATTGTATTTCGGACATTATGACAAAAAGATTATTTAAATATACTATTTTGGCAAAAATATTAACTTAGAATAACATTTTTCAAAATGTTCTCCTTTTATAAAAATGGTTATCTAATAATAATATTTAGCTTATGTAAAGTAAAGACTTCTCCGGAGACTCCGAACTAAGATCTTTGAAAAATTCATATTATTTACAGAGTTACCATTAGTTGAAATAATTATCGGCGTTTTTTCATAAAATTTCTCCCCTATATTGAAGTAAAATTTGGATAAATCCATTCCTAAGTTATATATTTCAAAAATTCTAGTTCCGCCTATGTACAGAGATCTGAGCTATATAAAGGCAAAATATTATTATAATAGAAGCATTTTTCATAAAAGGTGAATATCTTGAAATGTGTCATTCTACGTTCATTTTTTGTCAAAATATTGTACTTAAATAATTTTTCTTGATAATAATATTCTTAAAACAATTTTATATACGTTTTCTTATCTAAGTAACACTAAATATCATCAATATTATCGATTTATATGCTTTTCCAAAATCACGGTTCCGAACGTAGTTGGATACCTTTAGTTTATGTAAGAAGCTCGACCAATCATTGAGTAGCAAAAGGAGAGAATTCAAAAATAAATTAAAGGAAAAATAATATAGATAAAAAATCATATAATTAGGAATTAAAGGAAAGCGGGATCGATTAGCAATGATCTGGGTCTGTGGAAATTAAGATTAAGAGCATATTTTTATGCTAGTGTTCAATTTTTCAATCAGAGTTGTCAACTTTATTAAAACAGCTGGTATATATTAGAATTCATTAGAGTTAACGAAAGCATGCAGCTTCTTCCTTCTCTTTTCAAAACGCTAGTTGATTTTTTTTCTGTACAGTTATAAAAAAGTTAAAATTTAAGGACTAAGGCAGAGGACGCAAATTACTTTCTTAAAATCTATATTCTAATATTAGATCAAAATTAATTCCCGAACATTATTCTACATTTATGTAGGATATATTCAGCATTTTTTTAAAAAAAAATATAATAATATTCTTTCAGAAAAGTTGTTTCCTTTTTCTTTACTTGTAACGAACCGTTATACGATTCTAGCTGTGTCAAAGATATTTCATTTTCATTCTTTAATCTTTCGATTAATGCACTGTTAATATTACTTCTTGCGTGGAAAATAATCAAATTTTCCTTTTTTAATAATAAGTATATTTGGGGTGTTCTTGGATAATGGAAAACACTTTAATTGCTTTTAAATGTATTTACTGCTCACATTACATTTATTTCAAATTAAGCATTAAAAATACTTTATCCACTTAAGTCTGAATTACGGAATCAATGCAAACTCTTATAATAATATATTTAAATGCAATAAAGAAAAATATTCTTAATGGAAATAATTTGCATCGAAATGGATATTCAAAAAAATACTCTTGTGGAGTTTCAAACAAAGCCACAAATATTTATTAAATGATAAACCATTAAAATGAAAAGGAGATATTTTTGAAATTGAAAGCAATCGTATCCTCCTGTAGAGTAATTATATTTCTGAATATACTTGATTCTTTCTATTATGTTTCCTTTATCCTTCATAATTCGTCTCAAAGTCTAAATGTACGTTTGAAATGCCGCTTTAGGACTTTCAATCATAAATATAAACACTAAAAAAAGTGTCCCTCGCTTATTTATTGCGTTAACATCCTTATTTTATTCAACAGTATTAACTTCGTGAATATAACTAGGCGCTGATATTCCTTTTTACAACTTTCATTTCTAATAAATGAACTACGTAATTATCATTCATTATCGCTTTAGGCAGGGAATTAAAAGCTGAAAAAAATTACTATCTTACGCATCCAGCTACCTATTTACTTTCAGTACTGCCAATTCAATTATCTGCCGTCAGAGACGTTAAAATATTCAACCAAAATGCTTCACCTTGCTTATTACAACAAACCTAAGAATTATTTTCTGATAGCGTATCATGGAAAAATGTTCATTAATAGTTGTGTGGAATAATTACTATGCAAAAATGCTTTTTTCACAGCGAGGAAAAATGCATTATATCTTCTCTTTTGTACGTAGAAGCAACTAAAAATATTGCACAGAAAGATGAATGGTGATTAATCACACAAAATTCGTTTTGATTCAACGTGGATAAAAGTACAATTTAACTCCCATTTTGTTTGGAAATTAATGAAAGAACCCTAAAAAGGTAATTTAAGAAAGTTTTGTTGTGAAAAATTGAGAGAAAATCTCACTGGATATGTGTATTTTTTATACCCCATTTAATTTTGAAACTGAGCAGTTAATTAATTCATGCATGATAAATTATCAAGCCGTGAATAGTAATGTTTTTTTTAAAAGAAAAAAAATGCTTTGCTTCTTTTAATTTCGTTTATAATTAAATTGAACGTATATTCGACTATAATTGAGTATTAAATCCAGTGGCGTAATGGGGAACATTTGCCTCCCTCCCCTTCAAAGTCAGGTTTTGTGCCTCCAAGTTTGATTTTAAGAGGATTAGATACTTAGTGGCAGTTAGGCTTTAGGGCCCCCTAGAGCCCCTTGCCTCCCGCAATTTGGGGGATTTTGGGGGTATACGTTACGCCACTGGTTAAATATTTGATCGAAAACATGCTTCAGAATTTTTGTGGAAATTTCTAATTTATAGTGCAACCACTGAATTTTTTTTTCAGGGTGAAGGATAAAGACTGTATAAAGGAAAAAAAAGTGAATCAAGCATTTTAGGGCCATACATGATTTTTCTGAATTATTTCTTTTTGTTGTACATTGGTAATAGACAGAAATCACAAGTCGATATATAACCTATTAAATACATAATTTTCTTTTTACATTCGAATGACATAAAACTAATAATTACTTATTCTGAAATTATCAATAACTTAAATATTTTTGTAATTTATGGAAGAAATAAGTTTATTTCATCACGATATTATTTACTGCTTAGTTTTAGTATCCAAATCTTTCAAACTAAACACTTGAGAATCTCATTCATTTAATTTCAAATTTTGTTTCAGTGTATTTTTTCAATTTTCTTTTTGACACATTCTTTGCAGCCTCACAATTTTCTGTGATTTTAAGGGCTTAATTGCGTTGCATGTGCATTTAATTGGACAGTGATTGATTAAAAAATCAAATTATGTGTAAAAAGTATCTGTTCTATTGAATAGGATTATCATAGTGAATTTATTACGGTATATATAACCGCATTAACTGTGTTTGTGTACGCAATCACGGAAAGTCACAAATTAAGTTATCAAAGACAAAAAAGAATAAAAATCACGTAAGTACCCATGAAATTTTAAGAAGGGCGATAAGAATGTGATATTAAAACTTTGTCCATTGAATAGCCTCCAGAAAAACTAAAAAAAAATATATATATATTTCTGGAATCAGTTTAAAAGTGCAGTTCAATCGAAAGCATTTTTTACAAGATATACTCTAAGAGTGAAGTACCCGAGTAGTTTTATGAATTAAGATAACATGATTTGCAAAAATATTTAAATGTTTATCCCAACACAAAACCATTCTTACATGAAACATAAATAATCAATTAAACCTTCAGTAAATTTAAAATATAACATAGAATCAAATTTGCCTTACAAGCTAAACTCAGTGGCGCAACAGCCCATGAGGACCAAGACTTACTGTGCCTTTCACAGTTTTTGTGATCTTAGGCGCTGAGGTGCACGTGTAAAAGTTCAGGTCCAATTATGAGTCTGAAGCGAAACTCCCAGTGCGTTATGCCCAATCAAGCTTGGTACTCACTTATCGACCCACTAAAGGGATGAAGGCTGTGTCAACTTTGTCCAGCCCGGGATTTGAATCCCAGACCTATTTCCTGGAACCGCAGTACAATGCCACTCACCTATCGGGCCTAAATTCGCCTCTAATTGATGTAATTTTGATAGTTTGATGAATAGGTATTTTGAAATTAGAGTTTAAGATCTACATCATATCAATTTAACAATTATTTAATTATTATGAAAGCTTATGACAGAAAGAAGTATTAATAAATCTTGAATTATAATTCTTTCACTTAAGAAGATATTATTGACTATATTTGCATTAAATTTACGGCTTATTATTACCAATTTTATAATACTTAGTTTTTAAAAAAATACAAAAAGTGTACGAGCTTTCCATAGTTTAATAAAAATATACAAGAAAATATCAAAATAATAATTTTATATGAAATAACAGCTACGTGCTTTCAGCTGAATTATTCAAAATAAATATCATCATTCATCCTAGAATATTCCATAACCTACATTTATTTCTGTATATAAGGTACATAATCAGTAAGAATTGCTATACAAATATTAATCCAAACAAATTCAATCAAACTTTAAATAACATTTTTTTTCATCTCTATGAAGTTGCGTAAATTATTTTTTTTAAAAATGTTTATTTTATATGTTTTTTTTTAAAGTTGAGAAACACGAAATAATCCATTTTTCGGGGTAATTTTCAATTAAATTTATTTTCCTAGAACGAAACATAATTGACAAAAGCTCAATATTTTTAAACATCTGAAACATAATTTTATCTGAAATATGTTTGATGGAAACGTCAAATAAGTATTTATTTATTATAATCTTCTCATAAATAAAGCTTAAATAAATTAAATGATGCTTAAGCCCAGACGATGCTAAGAAAAAAGGAAATTAAATTTACCTAGCTGATAAAATTACTTCTCGCAGGAAACATTTTTTAAACATATTTGTTTTAAATGTAATTTGAATAATTTAACAAACAATTAAATATTATAACGAATAATTTTTGCAATATTTTTATGGGTCTCTAAATAATGTGTACCCTTGAAATTTCGTAATAGGATCCCAACATAGATAGAATGAAAACGTTTAAATGAAAAACGTCTTTTTTGCTGAATTAATATAAACTTTGTCAAGTTCACGTGTAAAATACTTTATGTATGTTAAGTCTTTGAAGAATTCCACAATAAACTAAATTAAGTTCCTTTAAATTTATAAAAATGTGTATACAGGAAAATATCATAATATTCAAATGAGAATATATAAATACGGTATAATCCATTTCTTGTAAAGATAGCATAACATTTTTTCGGTATAGATTTCACCAATAGATTATGTAACATCCATTGATACTATATACAGGGTGGTCCTAAACTATATGTCAAAAATTGAAAGGTAGGTAGTACAGATCAAGACGAACAATAATCAATAGGAAACCAAAGGTGCCAAACGTCTTCCGAAGGAACTAGGGACCATTAAAGTTTAGGGTCCCAAAATTCAAATTATGATAAAAAACAGAAAAAAAGGTAAATTCGATTGCGGCTTTCGCTAAAATAATTCTTCATTTTAGTATTTTCTTTAAAATTAATTTGAAAGAGAAAGTTCAAAAAATGCCGACAGAGGGCGCTTTAGACTTTGAAACGATATAAAGTAATTTTTGTTACTATTTTTGAAACTCCGATGAATGTTTCCGTATGTTTAGTTTCTAACTTAAATTTTGATACCAAAAATAACAATCATTTGTCTAAGAAAAGTCAGTATGCAAGAGGTTCAAATTTGAAACTGTTGGAGAAATGAAGAAAAAATAATTAAATCAATCGATTTCCATAGGAATAATCCCTCACTTTCAATTAAAATCACAAAGTAATGAATCGATTAAAATGTCTGTCTTATCCATGGTTAGAACCTCACCCGTCCAAGCTCATGTAGTTGTTGTATGTTGTAGATGACGCTAACGCGGTAGATGGCACCCCATCTAAAAATTCAGCCGCTAGGGAGCGCTGATTACTGCGGTGTATAAAAGTGCTTCATTAGGTGGATTCATCATTTACCGCACGGATCTCGAGCAGCATGGATCGTTTTGCCAATGCGGAGCTAGCAGATATGCATTTAATGTATGGAGCTGCACAAGGCAATGGCGCAGATGCTGAAAGAATGTACAGGGAGAGATTCCCAGGTAGAAAACACACGGATCGTCGAACATTCGAATGCATTCACAGGGAGTTACGCACGAGTGGAACGTTTTATGCGCCAAGGCGTGGAACTTGCATTGGAAGATATCTCAGAGCTCCTTCATTGGAACAAAGAATACTAAACACAGTTGATAACAATCCTTCGAGATCTTCGAGAGCTATCGGTCGTGCGTTGGGTGTGAGCCATCAAAGTGTTTTCAGGACTTTACATGAAGACAGAATGCATCCGTATCATTTACAGAGAGTGCAAGCAATAACCCCTGATGATTATCCACGTCGCCTTAACTTTGCTACTTGGTACTTACAGCAGACTGCAGAAAATCAAACCTTCCCTGCAGATGTATTATTTACTGATGGAGCTACCTTTACGCGGTCAGGTATGTTTAACATGCATAATTCTCACCTGCGGTCTCATGTTAACCCACATGGTACAATAACACACGCCTACCAAGAAAGGGTTTCAGTTAATGTATGGACAGGCATTGTGCACAATAACTTAGTAGGTCCGTACATTCTACCTAGCCGTTTGACTGACCGCACCTACAACATCTTCTTACAGGAAGTCTTACCTGAATTTCTGGTCGATGTTCCTCCATTTGCGTGCAGCCGAATGTGGTTTCAGCACGATGGAGCTCCAGCTCATTTCTCCAGAAATGTCAGGAATCACCTGGATACTGTCTACGGCCAGCATTGGATTGGACGGGGTGGGCCAGTTACCTGGCCACCACGTTCTCCTGACATAAGTTGTTCTGATTTGTTCTTTTGGGGCCACATTAAAAGCTTGGTGTACGAGAGTCCCGTTACATCTGCAGAAGACCTTGTTGCCCGTTTATCCGTTGCTGCTGGACATGTGATCGACATGCCAGATGTCTTTTCTGATTTAAGCCGATCCATGCGCCGCCGCTGTGAATGTTGTGTTACTTTTGGTGGTCGCACTTTTGAGCATCTGTTGTAAATTGCTAATAAAGTTTTGTTTTCATTTGTCCTTGTATTATCAGTTTCTTTTGATTGATACTGCTTCACATGCTACCTCTTTAAAGTTTCATTACCGCACACATATTCGGCCTCAGGTCGGTCCAGTACCCTTGGTTTCCTATTGATTATTGTTCGTCTTGATGTGTACTACCTACCTTTTCCTTTTTGACATACAGTTGAGGACCACTCTGTATATATATATATATATATATATATATATATATATATATATATATATATATATATATATATATATATATATATATATATATATAACGTATTAAGGAATGCGGAATATCCCTTTCTATATCAAAAAGGAATGTCTTTTTCTCTCAATATATATAAAATAAGTTTTTTGTAATGCTATGACAAGCTTATTGCGGGGGCAATCCCGCTTTCGCGTGTGTCGTACACGCTGAATTGGTAACCATGTGCTTCGTTTTATATAATGTCACCAACATGGTTGTGATAGTCTCATACAAAAACTTCTTAAAAGTCAACGGAACTAAATATTGAACTTTCCGGGAAGCTGCAAGAGCTAAAGAGTTTTCAAAATGTGAGGTCTTTATCTATGAAGTGTTAGACGACACAGCTTCAGTGATGAATTTATAGAGGAACGCCAAGAACAAATTTTTTCAAAAAAAAAGAACAAAAATAAATAAAACCCCATAATTTATGTCAATAACACTTTTACAATTAGAGCAATAAGTATGAACAATTGTATAATCCGTACACTGGAGTTTGTCCGACTAGCAAAAATGTCAGGGAAGCCCCCCCCCAATTAATGCAAAACTTCTAACGATAAAGAAAACTGCAGATTTGATTAGACTTGAAAGAAGGAATACATAATCTTACCTAGTTTTATGTACAACTTATTGCAAACTCTTTTTCTTAAAGAATTGCGTATACTTGACCTAATAATATGCTTGTGAGATTGTTTCATAATTTATTAAGACATCCTTTCTATTAGGTTAATTCTCTTTCTATTAATGAATACACATTGATTGCTGAAGTTTACGCAATAAGGTAGAAACAATAAAAGTAGATTTTCTAACTTTCTTTTTATCTATCATCCACAATTTGTGTGTGTACTTTAACTCAGAGCTCAACATACATATTCCTCTCAAATTGAGAACTTAAAAAGAACCATAAATATACCTGGAAATGAGAACTAAAACATATGGGTTTGAAGAAGAAAAGTTCAGTAAAGCCCTTAATCTGATTTCTTTTGGAATATGTTCTGAAAACGTTTACTTTAAACCTATCAATAAAAATCTATAGGATATGTATGTATCGGAGAAGGGAAAACAGGGTATTATAAATAAAATATATCATATTTGCTGCTAAATAAAAATTTAGATACAAAATAAATACATCACTTCTGCTACAAAAAAGAAATGTATCTACAAAAATAAATGCATCATCTTCAGTAAATTCTTATTTCTCCTTTTGTTTTATATAAATTAGAATTACAATGACTTATTATTTAGTTCTACGATATTTTATTTAAACTGAAAAGAAGCATATCATTTCATATTTTTAATACATAGTTGTTTATATACAGCTTACTCATTTAATGAATTGCATACAATCTCCTTTTATTTCGTCAAAGTTAACAGAAAAAAAGTTAGAATATATACTTTAAATTAATTTTAAATTTATAAATGAGTCTTTATTCAAAGGTAATTGGATAGTTTGTTGGGAAATAAATCGTTGAAGACGATGATCTTTCCCCTCTTCGTTCATTTGAAGGATATTGAAATCATATTCTATTTCATATCACATGAAATGTATATTTAATCTGGATTTTCTGAGAACTTGTTGACCATATGCGATATAAGATAAACTTTCACAAGTTTACCCCATTTTCTTTTTTTATGATTTAATTAGTTATGAAAAATCAAATTTCAGACTTGGAATAAATATTATTTCCTGAAGAAAATAATACATTTACATCCAAATATTTTAATTTCGATTAATAATAAAAGTTCAGAATAAAAAAAAATTACGGGAGAACTCAGCTGAAAATAAGTTACAGATATTCAATATTGTTGTATCTAAATAAACAAGATTTTCAATGCAAAAAAATAAAATAAAAAGTTCCAAAAGTTTATATTTTGAAAAAAAGAAAAAGAAATATTTTTAATTAACTTCTGAATTATGTTTATTTTCGATGTTTTCCTTTACAAGTTTTGTAATTATAACATGTCTTTTCTCTTTTCATTTCTAAGAATTTTTAGTAATATTGCTTTTATGATTGAAAAAAAAGATGTAAAACTTTTTCTTTTAATTAAAGGGTGTACTACTATTCTACAATATATTTCTCATACACACGTCTCACATAATTTATAAATAGTAACTATATATATTTATTTGTAAGTGTGTGTTTGTATGTGTAGAGGTGTGATATCTACTTAAACTAGTACCAAACATCACGCGATGACGATCATTTTGGCGTGGTCGATAAAGTACTTGCGTACGGAACGGAAGGTACTCAGATTGAATATTCCTCCTCCATATGTAAATACACACACACACACACATATATATATATATATATATATATATATATATATATATATATATATATCAGCCAATACCCATCGACTTCACAAGGTATTTGATGATGTTGTATAATGGTATATCGTTCTGGTTATTGATATCTAAATACAAGCATATTAAGATACAAATTAAATTGATTGTATTAAAAACATTCGCGTATAACCCTTGCATATTGATTTAAATAAGAAAACTCTTGTGAATTTTCAAAAGAGAAAGATGTTTGTCTTTTCATCCTGCAAACTAGCTTTGGGGCAATTTCCCACAAAACCCGTAGTACAAAAGGTACATGCCAGCCAAATTTAAAATTTGTAAGTCTAATAGCTCAAAATGGGAAGGTTTGTCTAAAGTACAAACTACTATGCAATTATGTAGAAGCATTTTCGTCATACAAAAGTTGTAGTAACGCTTGCACCAGAAAGAGCAAGTGATTTGCATATATCAGCTGTTCCAAAAATAGATAAAGTCTTATGACGTGATCTTCTCTCACAAATTGGTCACAGACATTTACCATTAAGGTATCCAAATACGCGTTCGGAACCATGATTTAAAAAAGCGCATAAATGGATACTTTTCATGATATTTAGTGTCATAGTTTTAAGTATGACAAAAAAATTATTTAAATACAATATTTGGCAAACAATTAACTTAAAATAACCTTTCTTCAAAATGTTCTTTTATAAAAAATGCTTCTATAATAATACTATTGTGCTTATATTAAGTAAAGACTTTTCCAGAGAGTCTGAACTAGGATTTTTAAAAAATCCACATTACTTTCAGAGTTACCACCAACTGAAATAATTATCAGTGTTTTTTTCTTTAAATTTATTCCCTATGTTGTAGTAAAATATGAATAAATCCACTTCTAATTTATATATATCAAAAATTCCAGTTTAGCCTCTTTACAGAGGTCTGAACTATATAAAGGCAAAATATTATTATAATAGAAGCATTTTTTCACAAAAGGTGAATATTTTGAAAATGGATCAGTCTGTGTTCCTTTTTTGTCAAAATATTGTACTTAAATAATTTTTATTGTAATAAAATTCTTAAAACAATTTCATATACGTTTTCTAATCTAAGGGACACTAAATATAATAAATTTTATCCATTTACATGCTCTTACAAATTCACGGTTCCGAACGAAGTCGGATACCTTAAACAACTTTTTGCTGAGCATGAATCAATACTGCATTGAGATTTACCACCAATCACACATGAATGTTTATGAGAATTGATGGTTTACTTTCTTGTTAACTCTGCCTCACCTATGAACTAACAGTATAAGGCTGGAAAATGATGACCCTTAGTTCGGTTTTTGTAACTAACCTTGTGAGAAAGCTATCTAGAAATCATACATTTTTGGAAGCCTCTTCAGTTTGCTGAATGTGCTTCAGGTGATATAGATGATTTCCGTTTTCCTACAAAGTATCCAGATGTTTGGGCGAGAAATACCAAGGAATTGGACAGTCGCTTTGATTGGACACACTTGAGGTTCTCCTATTCATGATCAAACACATTAACCGCATCGTTTAGAGTCAATACTGTTTGTTCATCACTCGTTGTGGATCTTTGGAAATATAATCTTTGTCAGTTAAATCCTTATGAAGATGTCTTAATATTGTTATGCAAGTCATACACCTCATTGAACATTGTTGTGCGTTTAAGAGCAGTGTGTCTCACTTATTGCTCTCTGGAGTTCCAAACGTCAAATATGTTAGATGAATCGTTTTAAGGCCATATCACACGTAAACTTTTCAAGCAATTTTTCGCCCAAATTGTACAATTTTTACTCGGTTGCTATAGCAATGGCTTTCGAATAACTTTTTGCTAGTGAAATAAAAAAAATGTTCCAAATAAAAGTTGCTTGAAATTCTAGCCAATGGAGTTCTTCGGCACCCCACGTCGTAAACAAGATGACGGCTTCGGTTTTATCTAACACATCAGATATGCCGTACAATATTTTAATGGTGTATAATTTTTAAACAGGATGGTGCTCAATTTATGTTTACGCCCATCAACAAAAACGAAATAAAAGAATAATTTTGGATGTTCGTTTTCCGAAGCAGAAAAATCGGCGAGTAATTTTTCAATGAGGAGATAGATTGCGGCTGACGTCAGAGCATGTCGTTTTACTTACTACAACCATTTCCTCTCATATTAGGCCAAAAATGGAACGAAAAAGTTGCATGGAAAATTAACGTGTGATACGGCCTTTAAACAAACACGTACTCAACTTTAAAAATTGAAGTCTTATAAACATCATAATGATACCTCATCAGAATTCCATTATAGATTTGTAGATCAAGAAAACTTTCATACAGAGAAAACTAGAGTTATATAATAAACTTACATATATATCTGTGAATGAAAAAAAATGAAATATGCAAAATTAAATGTCCTTGTGATTGCGTCATTTCGAACAAGTTGTATATCAGCTAGTTGAGTTTCCGTTTAACGGTCATCGAATTATCACTATGTCAGTGTACATAATAGGATACAAAAATTCCTGGATTGAGCTTGTTACGTGAAACAATTTTGCAGTAGAGTGAGTACAATAACTCGTCTGTGTCACTGCATTTTTCCCTTTTTCTAAAAGAGTTTGCCCCAAATCATGGGGTCGGTGGCTTGGCCCTGCTTCCTTTTTTGCTGGTAAATGTATTTAGCAACGGGCGATTGAAAGAGCGTTTGTTGGACAGAGAATAATATGAAATTTTGTGTTGGCTTTTAAAAGAGTGCTACGGAGACTTACGAATTGTTGAAGATTCTTTATAGCAATGATGAATTATCGCCAATGCAAGATTTTGAGGGACATCAGTGTTTCATAAAAGGCACGGAAAGTGTGAAAGACGACGAATGCTCTGGACGTCAACAGACTTCCCGCCCAGCTAAAAAACATTGAAAAGTTTTCCACTGCGGTACGTAAAAACAGGCTTCAAATAACTTTGAGGTGAAAACGAAAGTAACTGTTTTGCCATATCCTTCTTACTCCCCTAATTTCACTCCTTGAATTTTCAGAATGTTTCTTGAACTGGCACCTCACTTGCAGGGCCATCCACTTCAATCTGCTGATGAAGTTAAAAGAACATCGCAGGCTTAATAAAGAGACATGCCTAAAATTTGATTCCAGAAATGTTTCGATGAATTTTACAAGCGATGGCTAAAGTATGATGTTGCTCAAAGGTCTTATTTCGAAAGAAGCTATTCTTCAGAAACTTAACTGGTAATATTTCTTAAATTATAGACTCAGTCCGCTAAATTTGAATCATACTATGTATAATGAAGACTCATTGCAAAAAAAAGATTCGGTAAACTCACACACTTACTTACAAGGCGATTTGAGAAGTGATTTAG
>BMAU01006106.1:0-34123 GCA_019973935.1 Trichonephila clavipes | reverse complement strand
TCTCTCTCTCTCTCTCTATATATATATATATGCATAACTTGTTAGAAATTTCAATTAATAAAATAATTTGTATTTATTCGTTCAAGTTCAAATACATTTTCTTTTAAATTGTGGTGGAAGACACTTGATGTTAATACAGCTTTTTCAACTATTAATTCATGAAATAAATTAAAAAATGAATAAAAAGTAACAAACATAAATAATACTCCAACAGAATATATAGAAAGAAAAACTGTTCGTTATGTCCCTATTGCGTAAGGGCTAACACGTTGGTCTTCTCATCCAAAGTTCGTTGGTTCGCATCCCACCTGGGAAGACCTAATTTCTGAGAATGGGATTTCTTTTACATTATACTACTTTATTAGAATAATTAAATTTAATTAATGAATAAGTAGTAACAAAAAATATTCCAACACCCACACAACATGGAAAAGAAAATGGAAAATTGCAAGGGAAATCGCTTTCTGTTTTGCCACTTAATATTATTATGATTCTACCAAATATATGTACATATTTATATTAATTGTAACTATTTAATAAGAAGTAAATAAAATAAAAAAAAATGTTTGCTGACCTTTAGTAGAATTTTTCATTACTTGCTTTTACCTTTTAAGTTATTATTTTTTTAAACTGTATATATAAAATTTAATTTTTTGTGTTAAAAATGCGCGTCATGCGCCGGATTTTATGGTAACTAGATTTTTAAGCATTCATATTGATATCTTATTCCTCTAAAAAATCAAATCATCCTCTGATATAATTTGTTATGAGAAGAGTGTCTTGTAACCCCCCTTATCCTCTCTTTTTATAGAAGAAAAATATGCCGGTTGTTCGTTACATAAATTTAATACTGGAGTTATTAGGAATTCGGAGAAAAAATTAGTATTTTTGGCAACAAAATTATTCGGTTTGTGTTCCTTACTTCCCATCACATTTTACGTTTAGTTCTTTTGACTCTTTATCTTTATACTTTACTAAAAGTTAAAAATAAGGTTTAAGTACTTCTTCTGCTATGCCTCCTCACAGTTTTCAAATCTCTAGCAATGAATTATTATTTCCTGTTCCTCTTTTCAAGAAAGTTTAGATACTGATGAAATATGTGTAGAATATAAAATTAAAGGGGAATAATGTCTTATAACAACCTTAACTACTTAGTCTATCTACGATGTAAGAAATATCGGGTTGTAACTCTGCATGCTTAAAAGCTACCTTTTCTTTATTATTAAGCGGCAGCCATTTGGCGCAACTTGTTCTTTTGAGGTAAATTCCTTCTTTGCAAAAACAAGTTCAACTAAGATGGCACACACTCTTGGTATAGAATTGCCTTTCTCCCTTGCAAGGTATTAATGAAGTTCTGAAATGTTTATCAATGTATATTGATATTGAATAACATGCTTAATTATTTTTTGTTTCATATTAAACAATATATATTTAATGAAATCTGGAGAAATTTTAATTTTCGTCCGTTATTGAAAAGAAAATCTTCTTGTACTAGTAGACTTTGATACATATGTGGCTGATAAGATTTCTAAGAAGGAATACAAATTATAAAAATATCAGACAGCCATCATTACTTAAAAATATTTATCTAATAGTTTTTATTTCTAATTGGCCGCGAATTCTTGTTTTACCATTGCACACCTAGTACATCCCCCCGGAAGTTGGTATCTGTTTTTAGAGTGGCGTCATTTAGGCGGATATCAATCACCACAGTTAATTTCGACTCCCAGTTTCTTCCCTAGATGGAGGTACCTGGTTTCTGACGATTCGAACATGCACTAGGATTTAATTTTACCGAGTGCACCCAAATATGAAACGGACGCTCTAGGGATTTTGTACATACCGTATAATCATACGACATGGGTGTTGTCGAATTTCTGCATCATGAAAAAGCAACCACTTAGTTTGGGGTCGAACCCGCAACTCTGGGTGCTGAAGGCCAGTGACAAACCAGCTACGTCGCCCAGCCGCTGTTTACCTATAATCGTATAATTAATAATTTTCTCCATTCACAATATTATGTGCAAATAATGTTTCTCTTAGTCAGGTAAAAATAGTATTAATATCCTTTTTTAAATATTTCTGTTTTCTAAAATGCCCACCCCCTCAAAAGGAAAACGATTTCAAAATTAAACATATAGTTTGGGCTTTTTATATGCTGAGATCATTTTCAAAGAATTTGTACGGCACTGGAAACTCCCAAAGGTACAAAGAACAATCTAAAGAATACCACCGAATGTGATGAAAGCAAAGCACTGTTGTTTGAATGTATCTTGAAAAATTATTTTCCATTGTAATACAGTAACAAAGTAGGAAAAAATAAAAGGTAAACCATTAACGAAGGAAACATTTTGTAAGCAATGGTAGAAAATTTGTAAGAAATCCATTTCAAAGAAAATATATGTTCTTGCACTTTTATATCTTAGATTTTTTTAAATACATACCAAATGTAAAAATATGTATCTACAATATCAAAACATTTATTTTGATGTGGAACTTAAGTTTATTTTAGAAGACTAACTAAAGCAATAATTGTGGGACCCCCTGGGTTCCACCCTGACACAAAGACTGACTTGAGACAAAGAATTACCAGACGACATTTTTTACAATAGCAAATTATATTTATTCACTTGAATCAATTATCAACCTTCTAAATACAAAGTTAAATCAATATGTCTACGTCAATGGGATTGAACTTTACAATTAAATTAAATCAGGAAATATCATACTAATCAACTATTAAATTCAATATCGAACGGGTTTACCAGAATAAGAGGACCGAGTGATATACGCAGTTTGAATTACTAGCAATCATTAACTTTCCACTAACTCTATTATATATTACTCTTATGATCCGATTATCGAAATTTAAATATCACCTGACTTTTAATACTTCACTCCTTTTCAGTCGGCTTAAACGTTCGAATGTAGATCATTGTCTGATAATCACCCAGAAACGAATACACAATCACTTGAATCTTCTTAGAACTCCGTCAATGTATCTATGAACTCATTAGCCTTCTCGCTGTTTACTTACAACACTCTCCTTAAATACTTTGATTCATTTGCATATCCCGGTTTCTCCTTTTGAGCTGGTTGGAAACATACGCGAATTTACACTCCCCAAAGACGCACAAGAGTATTAGTGATAAAGTGCCGTACAGATTCGTCACATAATACTAGATTTAAGATGAAATATATGATGTTTTTAAATGAAATGCGTCAAAAATTTTAGGTTTAAAGTACAATTCAACTAGCAATTGTATCATTTAAGCTCTTAACTCAGTGAAACGACAGCCCGTGAGACCAATGCCTACTGTTCACAAATCAGTACATGCGACCATTGTGTTGTGGAAGCGCGATGCACTAATCATTCAGCCAATGGAATTACCAATTGTATCACTACTTTTTAAAAAAAATGCACAGATGCATTAATTTAATGACTATGTAAAGTTTAATTAAAAATGCACTAGAAAACTAAGTAATATTTTTTAAACCCTTTATGAAATTTTCATACTTCTTTATCATCAATCAGCATTAAAACTATTTCATTTTTAAACTGACATGCTTTGAATGAAAATATGTTGATAAAGTAATTGGGCTATAAATACTATTCCCCCATTTCTTTAAATAACGTTCTCATTTTGTTACAAATATATTTGCTTAGCTTTAAATTATAAGCATAAATAAAATTTCCTTCAGATTTAGGTAATTTTTATGTACGTATTCAAATTATTCCATACACACACAAAAACGTTTCTATATGGGTACATAAGCATATTTCTATATAAAGGATGAATTATTTTACATGAAATAATGTACATATTTATGTTCGTCATACAGTTAATATTATTATGAATAATGCATGAATAAAATATTTTGTGCATTTGATTGCTTTTTAATTTATTATACTTATTAATGTAACAACAATTTGTATTATTAGGTAGGGGAAAAGAAATCAATTATTTTTGCAGTAGATGGCCGTAGTGTCGTTATCTTGTGAAGTATCGATCCAACAATTTTAAATTTATGCTAGTTGCCAAGACAAACATTTCACACCAAAAAAATTAATCTGCTGTTATGTGTTTGGTCAATTCAGTTATGAGTTACAGGGTGTTAAAATGAAAGTCAACAAAGAGAAAATTCGGTACATTATACAGTTTTTCTTGATAAAGGCGAAAATGCAAGCCAGGTGATTGAAATTGTGAATGGCGTTCATGATGCTGATACTGTAACAGCTAATTACGTGAAATTTTGGTTTCATCATTCCATCTCAGGCATTTTTGATGTTAAAGATGCACCTCGCACAGGCAGGCTCGTCGTCAAAAATGTCGATAAAATCACAGAAATAATCGAAGTTGACCAGCATGTTAGTAGTCATAGCATCACCTAGGATCTAAAAATTGACCACAAAACAGTTTTAAACAGTTTGCGCAAAGTTTGATTAAAAAAGAAGCTCGATGTTTAGGTGACACCCCTAGTAACAACAAAAAACATGATGCATCAAATTTCCATCTGCGAATTCTTGTCCAAACGATATCAAATCGACCCATTTCTTAAACGGATGGTGACTGGGGATGAGAAATTGGTCACATACGACAATATTATGCGAAAGCGATCGTGGTCAAAGTGCGGTAAAGAATCTCAAATGGTGGTCAAACCAGGACTAAGGGTCAGGAAGGCTCTACTAAGTATTTGGTGGGACTGGAAAGAAATCACTTATTATGAGTTGCTTCCGTTGGGCCAAGGACTAAATTCAGATCTCTACTGTAATCAACTGGACCATTTTAAGAAGCGATTGACCAGAAACGGACAGATTTGGCCAACAGAGGAAGTGTCGTGTTCCATCAGGACAACGCCAGGCAACACACTTCTTTAGTGACTCGCCAGAACCTCTGGAAGCTTGGTTGGGAAGTTTTAATGCATCCACCATATAGCCCGGACCTGGCACCAAGTGATTACCACTTTTTCTCGCATTGGAAAACTTCCTGAGTGATTAGAAACTGGGATCCAGAGAAGATTGTGTTCGCCGTTAAGGACCAAGTATTCTATGAGAGAGGCATTATGAAGCTACCTTTAAAGTGGAAATAAATTATACTACAAAACTGTGCATATTTGGCCCAAATCGGACAATCCAAACCATGTTAAATAAAGTTTTGAATTTTGTTCAAAAATAATGGATTACATGGAAAAATTACATAAATGTACACTAGTGGCAAACAAAATTCAACGTCAAAAAGACATTAGCTTAGAAGAATATGCAAAGCATTTATCTATGTAACATTTATAAGCTTTTTATGGTTGCATATTATAGTGTATGCAAGGAGAGCCATATATATTAAATATGAAACGGTGATGAATTAATAACCACTTTAAAATCTCCACCAGTTTCTATGCAAGTGAAATGTGCATGCATTGCATGCCGTATATCATTTAGTGAGAAGGATTTCCCATGTATGTTGCACTGGACCAAACAATTATATGAATATTATTCTAGTCGCGAATAGTGATTGATTTTGTCATCCAGTAATGCTGTATGGGGATAGGGGAAACCTATTGGAAAATGTGCTCCATAACTGTGATTAAGAATGGCAGCACAAACAGTTTGCTTACCAGAATGTAGCACGAAATTGCTGTCAAGATGTTTGGAATAATGACGACCGTGCTCCTATTCTCATAAACAGAGCCATTTGTAACGTCCCCGGTTCCTAGGTCCTTCAAATTGTGAAGCACCCCTTCTTTCCTTTCTTACCTTGTCAATTTTGATTGAAGAGGAATTTTCACTTAACTCTCTTTCTCTCTTTATTTTCTTTGCTTTTGCTATTTGGAGAGCATTTTCATTATCCACCACCTATGAACCTGCCATGCTTTGGACTGGAAATCGTAAGGAAATTATAGTGACATGGTTTAAACCACTCTTGTTCATTTCTTACTTTTCTATATCAAGAGGACCCCACAACCATTCTCTTGTAAATTAGTACAGTAAGTTAATGAAATCATTTGCAATTCCAGTATAGAGTATACATTATTCTATGAGTTGTGTTTCCCACTTGTTAATAATCATCATTTTCATCGCTTATCATATTGCTATCGTTTACTTTTAGACACACACACGTCCTTATTCTTTGTTGAGTCGCTGTCATTGAACTGTTTTTGAGCCTTTGATCATTGCAAAATCATTGATAATATTGTAATCAATTTCCATGGTAATATCATTTTGAGTGCACATCAATATCAAACTGTAAAGCTTTTCATTTTCCATAGCAGATTTTTCAGTCTTTACGGTTTTAAGGGCAGAAATACTTCTTTGTTGACTGGTTGGCGTAAAGTACGACCATTTTAATTTTTTTAAATTTTTTTATCTCTTCTCTCCCAACGTTTTGCTCCGTAGGCACTAGTGTGCTTAAGCGAAAAAGCGGCCTTATTCATAAGTCCTAGTGTATCTGCTCCAGAGACAGCTCTGTTCCTAACACTGATCTTTGTAACTAGTATACGACAATCATCGGCACCAAGTTAGGAACTGATCTCATCTGAGTGAGGCAACTAATCCCCACTTTTCTCTCAAATGAGCTGTAGCTCGACGCCAATAAAATCACAGATGACAATTGTGAAAAATTACCCCTCTCTCTTGCCCACCTAGATGTGTGGGAGGAAGAGAAGGAATACCAGACATATTCAAAATCAACTTATTTATTGATCAGTCAAATTATCAACACTGATTCACTAAAATTCAAGAAGAGCATGTCTCATTATGAACAATACAAGTGGAACAATATCGAGATACACGAATTATACAAAAACTATGAATATCTACCACTTTAATTTAGCATCAATTCAATTTTCTCACTTATCTTAACATTACTCTAGGTTTAGTGACCAATCATCACTTTCAATCTTCATCTATTTAATATTTGAAATATTCAATAATTTGTAGTGATAACTGATCAGCAGCAATCTCACCTAGCTGCTAGCTTTCTTTCTCTCCTCATCCTGCTAGTAAGAAAACACTGACTATATATATTAGATTTAATTTTAATATTGCGGTTTCTTCTTCAGAAGAGTTGGTTGTGAATAGACGCGAATGATAGCCCAAAGAATTCCCAAGAGGATTAGTGGAAGGTACGTGACTAGATCCGTCACACAGTGATTAGAGTAATCAGAGCAATTACTACCGGGTGCTGGTTTGAAGCTGCTCCTAAGGTAGTCCTTTGTTACAATCCATGAGTCACTCTGGTATTAACAGAAGACATACTTCTTGCTAACGATAAAGACCAACACTCTTGTGGAAAATATGATGGTATTTCCTCTCACTAATGGCCCATATGATTAGACCCTGGTTTTCTTGTGACAGTTTCTTATTCCAACCACTGATTCGATATTCCATAAGATTTTTGCCAAGTCTTTCAGAATATCAGTAGAAAGAATATCCATTCCCTCGGACATGACTTTCTGGATATTACTCCTTTGTCTACTTAAGGGCTTTATTGACTCAAAAACATCTTACTACCCCCATTGCGACTAATAAATAACGTCTCGCAAAGTAACATTGCGCATTTAAAGCAAATGCTTATTTGAAAGTTTATAGTGGTGCTGTCACTTAGTTTATAGTGGTACATGTATTTGTCTGGCTGAGAAATATAAATGACGTTATTCTTCAAATATACAAATATAGCCTCCAAATTTCTCATATTTTATTTTATAAATTGCCAAACCCTTTAAACAATTTTTTATAACTTACTTGAATACGTATTAAACAGCTAAATATAAATAGCAGTATAATTATGTGATCATATTTTTTTCATTGTATCAAATTTACAATATTTATTCTCTATAAAAAAGTTAACAATAAACTGTGTTTTCTTATTTATGGTTTTATTACTTTTTTTTTTACTTATAATGTGCAAATTCATGAACAGTTTTCTTTTGCGTTTGATGCAATATCTGTTTTTAAAATATTTCAGTTACATTAAATAATATATTGCTTTCGCTTAGTTAGATACTAAAATCAAATGTAAAAATATGCAATTTAGTGATGTTCCATAACATAAATTAAAAACAGATGAAAATTTTGACTTAGAAATAATATTCTTAATGGGAGTAGGTAGAACGATGCCTAGCCACTCGGTTGCAGCAAATGAGTCCGAGTTTAAGAGATAAAGTATGTACATGTAGAAAGTTAAAAATGAGTTAGTATCCAGTGAAACTTCTCTGATTGGCTGATCAAGAATTCAGTTTTTTTTTTTTGGCATTGAAGGTATCCGACTACGTTCAAAGCTGTGATTTTAAAAAGTGCATTAATGGATAATTGTCCTGATAGTTAGTGTCACTTAGATTAGAATACATGTATAAAATTGTATTTCGGACATTATGACAAAAGATTATTTAAATATACTATTTTGGCAAAAATATTAACTTAGAATAACATTTTTTCAAAATGTTCTCCTTTTAGAAAAATGGTTATCTAATAATAATACACTCTGTCGCAAAAAAATATATGCACCCAGAAGAAATTGAGCTACATTCACGAAATTTGGTATGCATGTAGTGTATATGAAAATAAACAAATGATTAAAAAATTCAGAACAAAATATCATTTTATTAAGCGGTTACAGCTTGAAAAAGGTTAAAATCAGTAAGTAGTAAAGCCACCTCTGGCAGCTATACAAGCCGAAATTCGGCGTGGCATCGATTCAATTAGATCACTTATGACCCCCTGTGGAAGATCCTGCCATAGTCTTTGCATCTGCGCAGTTAATTCTCCTGTATCTCGGGACGGCTGCAGTTGCCTTCCCAGCGCGTCCTAGACATGCTCTATTGGCGAAAGATCTGGTGACCTGGCAGGCCATGGTAGGACGTCATATCCTTGAAGACATTGTTGGGAGAGTCGCGCAGTATGTGGACGAGCATTATCCTGTTGATAAATGGCACCTGGGCGACTTGATAGCATGGGTAGCACAATCGGCGTTAAAATATCGTCCACGTATCTGCGAGCTGTCCAAGTGCCTTGAAGGACCACTAAAGATGATCGTGTCCCAAGAAATTGCTCCCCACACTGTCACACCTTGTGAAATTGCTGTATGCCGCTCGACAATAAATGCCGGATCGGACCGCTGGCCGGTGCGCCTCCAGACACGTGTGCGGTGGTCATCAGCACTGAGACTGAATCGGGATTCATCACTGAAGATGACACGTCTCCAGTCTGTCACACTCCAAGTTGCCCGAGGTCGGCAAAAATCCAGTCGACACTGCCTATGATGTGGGGTCAGTGGTAAGCGTCTTAGCGGACGTCGGCTCCTCAAGCCAACTTCGGTCAGTCGTCTCCCTTATGGTTTCTCTTGATGGCACTGGATGTCTGGAAGGAGGTAAGTGGCGTTGAATCGATGCTAGCGACGTTGTTGGTGCCGAAATGGCCACTCTTCTGATTGCACGATCCTCGCGATCATTTGTGTTCCTGGGACGTCCTGACCCTCCGCGACGGTACACTCTACCTTCTGTGATCCACTGTTGCCAACACCGAGCAACTACCATATCGCTCCGACCGAGGTGGCGGCCGATACGTCTATTCGACCAACCTGCTTCTCTGAGGCCTATTATACGGCCCTATCAAAGTCCGTCAGCTCCTTGTACTGCCGCCGGTTACGTCTTAGAGGCATCCTAAGTCTCAATATCGTCTATCAAAGTCATCAGATTCGTTTGGATAGCCGTACGGTGCTCGTACTCATGCTTTTAAACTCTCCCAGTTGCGCAACTAATATGCGCATAGCACACTAGCCTTGTCTCATTGGCTTCCGAAATTTTAATCATTTGCATATCTCTTACCAGACTACATTCTTGCTGAATTTCGTGATTGTAGCGATTTCTTCTGGGTGCATATATTTTTTTGCGACAGAGTGTATTTAGCTTATGTAAAGTAAAGACTTCTCCGGAGACTCTGAACTAAGATCTTTGAAAAATTCACATTATTTACAGAGTTACCACTAGTTGAAATAATTATCGGCGTTTTTTTCTTAAAATTTCTCCCCCTCTGTTGAAGTAAAATTTGGATAAATCCATTCTAAGTTATATATTTCAAAAATTCTAGTTCCTCCTATGTACAGAGATCTGAGCTATATAAAGGCAAAATATTATTATAATAGAAGCATTTTTCATAAAAAGGAGAATATCTTGAAATGTGTCATTCTATGTTCATTTTTTGTCAAAATATTGTACTTAAATAATTTTTCTTGATAATAATATTCTTAAAACAATTTTATATACGTTTTCTTATCTAAGTAACACTAAATATCATCAATATTATCCATTTATATGCTTTTCCAAAATCACGGTTCCGAACGTAGTTGGATACCTTTAGTTTAGGTAAAAGCTCGACCAATCATTGAGTAGCAAAAGAAGAGAATTCAAAAATAAATTAAAGGAAAAATAATATAGATAAAAAGCATATAATTAGGAATTAAAGGAAAGCGGGATCGATTAGCAATGATCTGGGTCTGTGGAAATTAAGATTAAGAGCATATTTTTATGCTAGTGTTCAATTTTTTTAATCAGAGTTGTCAACTTTATTAAAACAGCTGGTATATATTAGAATTCATTAGAGTTAACGAAAGCATGCAGCTTCTTCCTTTTTCTTTTCAAAACGCTAATTGATTTTTTTTTTTCTTTACAGTTATAAAAAGTTAAAATTTAAGGACTAAGGCAGAGGACGCAGATTACTTTCTTAAAATCTATATTCTAATATTAGATCAAAACTAATTCCCGAACATTATTCTACATTTATGTAGGATATATTCAGCATTTTTTAAAAAATATAATAATATTCTTTCAGAAAATTTGTTTTTCCTTTTTCTTTACTTGTAACGAACCGTTATACGATTCTAGCTGTGTCAAAGATATTTCATTTTCATTCTTTAATCTTTCGATTGATGCACTGTTAATATTACTTCTTGAGTGGAAAATAATCAAATTTTCCTTTTTTAATAATAAGTATATTTGGGGTGTTCTTGGATAATGGAAAACACTTTAATTGCTTTTAAATGTATTTACTGCTCACATTACATTTATTTCAAATTAAGCATTAAAAATACTTTATCCACTTAAGTCTGAATTACGGAATCAATGCAAACTCTTATAATAATATATTTAAATGCAATAAAGAAAAATATTCTTAATGGAAATAATTTGCATCGAAATGGATATTTAAAAAAATACTCTTGTGGAGTTTCAAACAAAGCCACAAATATTTATTAAATGATAAACCATTAAAATGAAAAGGAGATATTTTTGAAATAGAAAGCAATCGTATCATCCTGTAGAGTAATTATATTTCTGAGTACTTGATTATTTCTATCATGTTTCTTTTTTCCTTCATAATTCGTCTCAAAGTCTAAATGTACGTTTGAAATGCCGCTTTAGGACTTTCAATCATAAATATAAACACTAAAAAATGTGTCCCTCGCTTATTTATTGCGTTAACATCCTTATTTTATTCAACAGTATTAACTTCGGGAATATAACTAGACGCTGATATTCCTTTTTACAACTTTCATTTCTAATAAATGAACTACGTAATTATCATTCATTATCGCTTTAGGCAGGGAATTAAAAGCTGAAAAAAATTACTATCTTACGCATCCAGCTACCTATTTACTTTCAGTACTGCCAATTCAATTATCCGCCGTCAGAGACGTTAAAATATTCAACCAAAATGCTTCACCTTGCTTATTACAACGAACCTAAGAATTACTTTCTGATAGCGTATCATGGAAAAATGTTCATTAATAGTTGTGTGGAATAATTACTATGCAAAAATGCTTTTTTCACAGCGAGGAAAAATGCATTATATCTTCTCTTTTGTACGTAGAAGCAACTAAAAATATTGCACAGAAAGATGAATGGTGATTAATCACACAAAATTCTTTTTGATTCAACGTGGATAAAAGTACAATTTAACTCCCATTTTGTTTAGAAATTAATGAAAGAACCCTAAAAAGATAATTTAAGAAAGTTTTGTTGTGAAAAATTGAGAGAAAATCTCACTGGATATGTGTATTTTTTATACCCCATTTAATTTTGAAACTGCGCAGTTAATTAATTCATGCATGATAAATTATCAAGCCGTGAATAGTAATGTTTTTTTAAAAAAAAAAAAAATGCTTTGCTTCTTTTAATTTCGTTTATAATTAAATTGAACGTATATTTTTTATGAATTATTCGACTAATTGAGTATTAAATCCATTGGCGTAATGGGGAACATTTGCCTCCCTCCCCCTTCAAAGTCAGGTTTTGTGCCTCCAAGTTTGATTTTAAGAGGATTAGATACTTAGTGGCAGTTAGGCTTTAGGGCCCCCTAGAGCCCCCTTGCCTCCCACAATTTGGGGGATTTTGGGGGTATACGTTACGCCATTGGTTAAATATTTGATCGAAACCATGCTTCAGAATTTTTGTGGAAATTTCTAATTTATTGTGCAACCACTGAAAAATTTTTCAGGGTGAAGGATAAAGACTGTATAAAGGAAAAAAGTTAATCAAGCATTAAAGAGGGCCATACATGATTTTTCTGAATTATTTCTTTTGTTGTACATTGGTAATATACAGAAATCACAAGTCGATATATAACCTATTAAATACATAATTTTCTTTTAAATTCAATGACATAAAACTAATAATTACTTATTCTGAAATTATCAATAACTTAAATATTTTTTTTTGTAATTTATGGAAGAAATAAGTTTATTTCATCACGATATTATTTACTGCTTAGTTTTAGTATCCAAATCTTTCAAACTAAACACTTGAGAATCTCATTTATTTAATTTCAAATTTTGTTTCAGTGTATCTTTTCAATTTTCTTTTTGACACATTCTATGCAGCCTCACAGTTTTCTGTGATTTCAAGGGCTTAATTGCGTTGCATGTGCATTTAATTGGACAGTGATTGATTAAAAAATCAAATTATGTGTAAAAAGTGTCTGTTCTATTGAATAGGATTATCATAGTGAATTTATTACGGTATATATAACCGCATTAACTGTGTGTGTGTACGCAATCACGGAAAGACACAAAATAAGTTAACAAAGACAAAAGAGAATAAAAATCACGTAAGTACCCATGAAATTTTAAGAAGGGTGATAAGAATGTGATATTAAAACTTTGTCCATTGAATAGCCTCTAGAAAAACTAAAAAATATATTTATTTCTGGAATCAGTTTAAAAGTGCATTTCAATCGAACGCATTTTTTACAAAATATACTCTAAGAGTGAAGTACCTGAGTAATTTTATGAATTAAGATATCATGATTTGTAAAAAAAATTTAAATGTTTATCCCAACACAAAACTATTCTTACATGAAACATAAATAATCAATTAAACCTTCAGTAAATTTAAAATATAACATAGAATCAAATTTGCCTTACAAGCTAAACTCAGTGGCACAACAGCCCCTGAGGACCAAGACCTTTCACAGTTTTTGTGATCTTAGGCGCTGAGGTGCACGTGTAAATGTTCAGGTCCAATTATGAGTCTGAAGCGAAACTCCCAGTGCTTTATTCCCAATCAAGCTTGGTACTCATTTATCGACCCACTAAAGGGATGAAGGCTGTGACAACTTTGTAAAGCCAGGGATTTGAATCCCAGACTTATTTCCTGGAACCGCAGTACAATACCACTCACCTATCGTGCCTAAATTCGCCTCTAATTGATGTAATTTTGATAGTTTGATGAATAGGTATTTTGAAATTAGAGTTTAAGATATACATCATATATATATATATATATATATATATATATATATATATATATATATATATATATATATATATATATATATATATATATATATCAATTTAACACTTATTTAATTATTATGAAAGCTTATGACAGAAAGAAATATTAATAAATCTTGAATTATAACTCTTTCACTTAAGAAGATCTTATTGACTATATTTGCATTAAATTTATGGCTTATTATTACCAATTTTATAATATTTAGTTTTTAAAAAAATACAAAAAGTGTACGAGCTTTCCATAGTTTAATAAAAATATACAAGGAAATTTCAAAATAATAATTTTATATGAAATAACAGCTACGTGCTTTCAGCTGAATTATTCAAAATAAATATCATCATTCATCCTAGAATATTCCATAACCCCTACATTTATTTCTGTATATAAGGTACATAATCAGTAAGAATTGTTTTACAAATATTAATCCAAACAAATTCAAACAAACTTTAATTAACATTTTTTCATCTCTATGAAGTTGCGTAAATTATTTTTTTTAAAAATGTTTATTTTATATGTTTTTTTTAAAGTTGAGAAACACGAATTAATTCACTTATCGGGGTAATTTTGAATTAAATTTATTTTCCTAGAACGCGAAACATAACTGACAAAAGCGCAATATTTTTTAACATCTGAAACATAATTTTATCTGAAATATGTTTGATGGAAACGTCAAATATGTATTTATTTATTATAATCTTCTCATAAATAAAGCTTAAATAAATTAAATGATGCTGAATCCCAGATGATGCTAAGAAAAAAGGAAATTAAATTTACCTAGCTTTTTTAAACATTTTTGTTTTAAATGTAATTTGAATAATTTAACTAACAATTAAATATTATAACGAATAATTTTGGCAATATTTTTATGGGTCTCTTAATAATATGTACCCTTGAAATTTCGTAATAGAATCCCAACATAGATAGAATGAAAACGTTTAAATGAAAAACGTCTTTTTTTTCTGAATTAATATAAACTTTGTCAAGTTCATGTGTAAAATACTTTATGTATGTTAAGTCTTTGAAGAATTCTACAATAAACTAAATTAAGTTCCTTTAAATTTATAAAAATGTGTATACAGGAAAATATCATAATATTCAAATGAGAATATATAAATACGGTATAATCCATTTCTTGTAAAGATAGCATAAAATTTTTCTCGGTATAAATGTCACCAATAGATTATATAACTTCCATTGAGACTATATACAGGGTGTTCCTAAACTATATGCCAAAAATGAAAAGGTATGTAGTACACATCAAGACGAACAATAGTCAATAGGAAACCATGGGTGCCAAACGTCTTACGAAGGAACTAGGATCCATTACAGTTTAAGGTCCCAAAATTACAATGATGATAAAAAACAGAAAAAAGGCAAATGCGATTGCGGTTTTCGCTAAAATAATTCTTCATGTTAGTATTTTCTTTAAAATTAATTTGAAAGACAAAGTTAAAAAAATGCCGATAGAGGGCGCTTTAAACTTTGAAACGATATAAAGTAATTTTTGTTACTATTTTTGAAACTCCGATGAATGTTTCCGTAAGTCTAGTTTCTAACTTAAATTTTGATACCAAAATTACAATCATTTGTCTAAAAATAGTCAGTATACAAGAGGTTCAAATTTGAAACTGTTGGAGAAATGAAGAAAAAATAATTAAATCAATCGATTTCCATAGGAATAATCCCTCACTTTCAATTAAAATCACAAAGTAATGAATCGATTAAAATGTCTGTCTTATCCATGGTTAGAACCTCACCCGTTTAAGCTCATGCAGTTGTTGTATGTTGTAGATGGCGCTAACGCGGTAGATGGCACCCCATCTAAAAATTCAGCCGTTAGGGAGCGCTGATTACTGCGGTGTATAAAAGTGCTCCATTAGGTGGATTCATCATTTACCGCATGGATCTCGAGCAGCATGGATCGTTTTGCCAATGCGGAGCTGGCAGATATGCATTTAATGTATAGAGCTGCACAAGGAAATGGCGCAGCTGCTGAAATAATGTACAGGGAGAGATTCCCAGGTAGAAAACACACGGATCGTCGAACATTCGAACGCATTCACAGGGAGTTACGCACGAGTGGAACGTTTTATGCTTCACGGCGTGGAACTGGCATTGGAAGATATCGCAGAGCTCCTTCATTGGAACAAAGAATACTGAACACAGTTGATAACAATCCTTCGACATCTTCGTGAGCTATCGGTCGTGCGTTGAGTGTGAGCCATCAAAGTGTTTTAAGGACTTTACATGAAGACAGAATGCATCCGTATCATTTACAGAGAGTGCAAGCAATAACCCCTGATGATTATCCACGTCGCCTTAACTTTGCTACTTGGTACTTACAGCAGACTGCAGAAAATCAAACCTTCCCTGCAGATGTATTATTTACTGATGAAGCTACCTTTACGCGGTCAGGTATGTTTAACATGCATAATTCTCACCTGTGGGCTCATGTTAACCCACATGGTACAATAACACCCACCAACCAAGAAAGATTTTCAGTTAATGTATGGACAGGCATTGTGCACAATAACTTAGTAGGTCCGTACATTTTACCTAGCCGTTTGACTGACCGCACCTACAATATCTTCTTACAGGAAGTTTTCCCTGAACTTCTCTGGTCGATGCTCCTACATCTGTGTGCAGCCAAATGTGGTTTCAGCACGATGGAGCTCCAGCTCATTTCTCCAGAAATGTCAGAAATCACATGGATACTGTCTACGGGCAGCATTGGATTGGACGGGGTGGGTCAGTTCCCTAGCCACCACGTTATCCTGACTTAAGTTGTTTAGAATTTTTCTTTTGGGACCACATTAAAAGCTTGGTGTACGAGAGTCCCGTTACATCTGCAGAAGACCTTGTTGCCCGTTTATCCGTTGCTGCTGGACATGTTATCGACATGCCAGATGTCTTTTCTGATTTAAGCCGATCCATGCGCCGCCGCTGTGAATGTTGTGTTACTGTTTGTGGCCGCACTTTTGAGCATGTGTTGTAAATTGCTAATAAAGTTTTGTTTTCATTTGTCTTTGTGTTATCAGTTTCTTTTTTGATATATACTGCTTCACATGCTACCGCTTTAAAGTTTCATTACCGCACACATATTCGGCCTCAGGTCGGACCGGTACCCTGTTTTCCTATTGATTATGTACTACCTAACTTTTCATTTTTGACATATAGTTTAGGACCACCTTGTATATATATATACATATATATATATACATATATGTATATATATATACATATATGTATATATATATCTATACATATATATATACATATATATATATATATACATATATATATATATATATATATATGTATATATATATACATATATATATATACATATATGTATATATATATATATATATACATATATGTATATATATATATACATATATATATATATACATATATGTATATATATATACATATATATATATGTATATGTATATATATACATATATATATATATACATATATGTATATATATATATATACATATATATATATATACATATATGTATATATATATATATATATATATATATATATATACATATATATATATATATATATATATATATATATATATATATATATATATATATATATATATATATATATATATATATATATATATATATATATATAACGTATTAAGGAATGCGGAATATCCCTTTCTATATCAAAAGGAATGTATTTTTCTCTCTCTATATATAAAATAAGTTTTTGTAATGCTATGACAAGCTTATTACGGGGGAAACCCCGCTTTCGCGTGTGTCGTACACGCTGTATTGGTAACCATGTGCTTCGTTTTATATAATATCACCAATATGGTTGTGATAGTCTCATACAAAAACTTCTTAAAAGTCAACGGAACTAAATACTGAACTTTCCGGGAAGCTGCAAGAGCTAAAGAGTTTTCAAAATGTGAGGTCTTTATCTATGAAGTGTTAGACGACGCAGATTCAGTGATGAATTTAACTATAGAGGAACGCCAAGAACCAATTTTTCAAAAAAAAAAAGAACAAAAATAAATAAAACCCCATAATTCATGTTAATAACACTTTTACAATTAGAGCAATAAGTATGAACAATTGTATATTCCGTACACTGGAGTTTGTCCGACTAGCAAATGACAGGGAAGTACCCTCCCCCACCCTCCCCAATTAATGCAAAACTTCTAACGATAAAGAAAACTGCACATTTGATTAGACTTGAAAGAAGGAATACATAATCTTACCTAGTTTTATGTACAACTTATTGCAAACTCTTTTTCTTAAAGAATTGCGTATACTTGACCTAATAATATGCTTGTGAGATTGTTTCATAATTTATTAAGATATCCTTTCTATTAGGTTAATTCTCTTTCTATTAATGAATACACATTGATTGCTGAAGTTTACGCAATAAGGTAGAAACAATAAAAAGTAGATTTTCTAACTTTATTTTTATCTACCATCCACAATTTGTGTGTGTACTTTAACTCAGAGCTCAACATACTAATTCCTCTCAAATTGAAAACTTAAAAAGAACCATAAATATACCTCCAAATGAGAACTAAAACATATGGGTTTGAAGAAGAAAAGTTCAGTAAAGCCCTTAATCTGATTTCTTTTGGAATATGTTCTGAAAACGTTTACTTTAAACCTATCAATAAAAATCTATAGGATGTGTATCTATCGGAGAAGGGAAAACAGGGTATTATAAATAAAATATATCATATTTGCTGCTAAATAAAAACTTAGATACAAAATAAATACATCACTTCTGCTACAAAAAAGAAATGTAGCTACAAAATAAATGCATCACCTCTTCCAGTAAATTCTCATTTCTCCTTTTGTTTTCTATAAATTAGAATTACACAATAACTTATTATTTAGTTTTACGATATTTTATTTAAACTGAAAAGAAGCTTATTTCATATTTTTAATACATAGTTGTTTATATACAGCTTACTCATTTAATGAATTGTATACAATCTCCTTTTATTTCGTCAAAGTTAACCAAAAAAAAAATAGAATATATACTTTAAATTAATTTTAAATTTATAAATGAGTCTTTATTCAAAGGTAATTGGATAGTTTGTTGGGAAATAAATCGTTGAAGACGATGATCTTTCCCCTCTTCGTTCATTTGAAGGATATTGAAATCATATTCTATTTCATATGACATGAATTGCATATTTAATCTGGATTTTCTGAGAACTTGTTGACCATATGCGATATGAGATAAACTTTCACAAGTTTACCCCATTTTCTTTTTTTATGATTTAATTAGTTATGAAAAATCAAATTTCAGACTTGGAATAAGTATTATTTTCTGAAGAAAAATAATACATTTACATCCAAATATTTTAATTTCGATTAATAATAAAAGTTCAGAATAAAAAAAAAAATACGGGAGAACTCAGCTGAAAGTAAGTTACAGATATTCAATATTGTTGTATCTAAATAAACAAGATTTTCAATGCAAAAAAATAAAATGAAAAGTTGCAAAGTTTATATTTTGAAAAAAAATAAGAAATATTTTTAATTAACTTCTGAATTATGTTTATTTTCGATGTTTTCCTTACAAGTTTTGTAATTATAACATGGCTTTTCTCTTTTCATTTCTAAGAATTTTTAGTAATATTGCTTTTATGATTGAAAAAAAAAGATTTAAAACTTTTCTTTTAATTAAAGGGTGTACTACTATTCTACAATATATTTCTTATACACACGTCTCATAATTTATAAATAGTAACTATATATATTTATTTGTAAGTGTGTGTTTGTATGTGTAGAGGTGTGATATCTACTTAAACTAGTACCAAACATCACGCGATGACGATCATTTTGGCGTGGTCGATAAAGTACTTGCGTACGGAACGGAATGTACTCAGATTGAATATTCCTCCTCCATATGTAAATACACACACACACACACACACACACATATATATATATATATATATATATATATATATATATATCAGCCAATACCCATCAACTTCACAAGGTATTTGATGATGTTGTATAATGATATATCGTTCTGGTTATTGATATCTAAATACAAGCATATTAAGATACCAATTAAATTGATTGTATTAAAAACATTCGTATAACCCTTGCATATTGATTTAAATAAGAAAACACTTGTGAATTTTTAAAAGGGAAAGATGTTTGTCTTTTTCATCCTGCAAACTAACTTTGGGGGCAATTTTCCACAAAACCCGTAGAACAAAAGGTACATGCCAGCCAAATTTAAAATTTGTAAGTCTAATAGCTCAAAAATGGGAAGGTTTGTCTAAAGTACAAACTACTATGCAATTATGTAGAAGCATTTTCGTCATACAAAAGTTGTATTAACGCTTGCACCAGAAAGAGCAAGGGATTTGCATATATCAGCTGTTCAAAAAATAGATAAAGTCTTATAACGTGATCTTCTCACAAATTCGTCACAGACATTTACCATTAAGGTATCCGACTACGCGTTTGGAACCATGATTTAAAAAAAGCGCATAAATGGATACTTTTCATGATATTTAGTGTCATTTAGATTAGAAAACATGTATAAAAGTGTTTTAAGTATGACAAAAAAACTATTTAAATACAATATTTGGCAAAAAATTAACTTAGAGAATAACCTTTCTTCAAAATGTTCTTTTATAAAAAAAAATGCTTCTATAATAATAGTATTGTGCTTATATAAAGTAAAGACTTCTCCAGAGAGTCTAAACTAGGATTTTTAAAAAATCCACATTACTTTCAGAGTTACCACCAAATGTAATAATTTTCAGTGTTTTTTTCTTTAAATTTCTCCCCTATGTTGTAGTAAAACATGAATAAAAATCCACTTCTAATTTATATATTTCAAAAATTCCAGTTTAGCCTCTTAAGAGGACTTGGTACCCATATCTTGGATCCCAAACCTATCGTTTTTTTTATTTTCATTTAATCTTATTCTTTGAATTATTATCTTTCGATTAATATATCATTTGTGCATGTCGGAAAGTTAGAAGTTGAATAAAACTTCATTTGAAAACAAATTAGGCGATTCAGCCGCGCCCCCTTTTTAGAAAAAAAAGCTAAAAGAGGCGTTTTGATTAAAGAAATCTAATTTATAAAGAGATATAATAACATTAAAAAAATAATGTGCAATATATAAAGCAGAATATTTCCGATGCAATGCATACAATCATTTTTTTCTTTGTGAAATGTGTGCATGTAAATTTTTTAAATTAAGGCATTTTATATTAAAAATTTTATAATTTCAGTTCTTATTCCCGATATATTTTTCATACAAATGTAATACTTTAATATTATAAGAAAAAAAACGAATAAAATTTCTGTCGTGACAGAAAGAACATTTTTTTAACGTTTTTCTTGAATTTTCTTGTGCAATTAGTACTCTAAAAGTTGATCATTTATAAAAATGTGTGGGTTGAAAAAATATGAAAATGTAATTATTTTAAAGAAACACGTATAACTAATATCTTAAAGTGGTATTTTAAGTTTAATTAAGCTTATAATAATTATTTTTTCAGAATTATAAACTTTTAAACTGGTTTTCTCAGTTTGTGTTTTTCGAAACCTTAGTGCATTCAAAATGCTACTCCTTCGACAATTATTTACCAATCACTTCCATTTTTTTTTTTCTGCGTGTTAAAAATAAAAGTATGTAATAAAATCGGGATCCGTTTTTCTATAAACTGAATACTTTTTTAAAAAAATGTAAGACATGTTGGTTTTTCGTTGATTTTTAGCCTGTATATCAACATTTTATTTTTTTCTCAAAAACGAATAAAGTTATTCTACAATCGATCCCTAAAGTTGTTGAGAACATCCATAAGAATATTATAAAAAAATTTCAGGTCAAAAAATTAGTTTTTACAAAAGGAGTAGGATTTTAAAATTTTCCCAATTTTCTTCAAAAAATTTAAATTTTTAAAATTGTGTAAATAATATATGAAAATTTTCATCTGGTATCATTTTCTTGAATAGAAACATTGTATAAAATGCTAAAATATAATTTTTCAATACGTAAATAAAGAAATTTGCTCAAAGGGTGCCAAGTCCCCTTAACAGATATCTGAACTATATAAAGGCAAAATATTATTATAATAGAAGCATTTTTTCATAAAAGGTGAATGTTTTGAAAATGGATCAGTCTGTGTTCCTTTTTTGTCAAAATATTGTACTTAAATAATTTTTATTGTAATAAAATTCTTAAAACAATTTCGTATACGTTTTCTAATCTAAGTGACACTTAATATAATAAATTTTATCCATTTACATGTTCTTACAAATTCACGGTTTCGAACGTAGTCGGATACCTTAAACAACTTTGATGAGCATGAATCAATACTGCATTGAGATTTACCACCAATCACACATGAGAATTTATGAGAATTGATGGTTTACTTTCTTGTTAACTCTGCCTCACCTATGAACTAACAGTATAAGGCTGGAAAATGATGACCCTTAGTTCGGTTTTTGTAACTATCCTTGTGGGAAAGCTATCTAGAAATCATACATTTTTGGATGCCTATTCAGTTTGCTGAATGTGCTGAAGGTGATATACATGATTTCCGTTTTTCTACAAAGTATCCAGATGTTTGGTCGAGAAATACCGAGGCATTGGACAGTCGCTTTGATTGGACAAACTTGAGGTTCTCCTATTCAAGATCAAACACAATAATTGCATCGTTTAGTGTCAATACCGTTTGTTCATCACTCGTTGTGGATCTTTGAAAAATATCTTTGTCAGTTAAATCCTTATGAAGATGTCTTAATTTTGTTATGCAAGTCATACACCTCATTGAACATTGTTGTGCGTTTAAGAGCAGTGTGTCTCACTTATTGCTCTCTGGAGTTCCAAACGTCAAATATGTTAGATGAATCGTTTTAAGGCCATATCACACGTAAAATTTTCAAGCAATTTTTCGTCCAAATTGTACACTTTTTACTCGGTTGCTATAGCAAAGGCTTTCGAATAACTTTTTGCTAGTGAAATAAAAAAATTGTTTCAAATAAAAGTTGCTTGAAATTCTAGCCAATGGAGTTCTTCGGCACCCCACGTCGTAAACAAGATGACGGCTTCGGTTTTATCTAACACATCAGATATGCCGTGCAATATTTTAATGGTGTACAATATTTTAACGGTGTATAATTTTTAATCAGGATGGTGCTCAATTTCTGTTTACGCCCATCAACAAAAGTGCAAGCGAAATAAAAGAATAATTTTGGATGTTCGTTTTCCGAAGCAGAAAAATCGGCGAGTATTTTTTCAATGTGGAGATAGATTGCGGCTGACGTCAAATCATGTCGTTTTACTTACTACAACCCTTTCCTCTCAGATTAGGCCAAAAATGGGACGAAAAAGTTGCATGGAAAATTAACGTGTGATACGGCCTTTAAACAAACACGTACTCAACTTTAAAAGTTGAAGTCTTATAAACATCATAATGATACATCATCAGAATTCCATTATAGATTTCTAGATCAAGAAAACTTTCATACAGAGACAAATAGAGTTATATAATAAACTTACATATATATCTATGAATGAAAAAAATTAAGCATACAAAATTAAATGTCCTTGTGATTGCGTCATTTCGAACAAGTTGTATATCAGCTAGCTCAGTTTCCGTTTAACAGTCATCGAATTATCACTATGTCAGTGTACAAAATATAATACAAAAATTCCTGGATTGAGCTTGTTACGTGAAACAATTTTGCAGTAGAGTGAGTACAATAACTCGTCTGTGTCACTGCATTTTTCCCTTTTTTTTAAAAGAGTTTGCCCCAAATCATGGAGTCGGTGGCTTAACCCTGCGTCCTTTTTTGCTGGTAGATGTATTTAGCAATGGGCGATTGAAAGAGCGTTTGTTGAGCAGTGAATAATATGAAATTTTGTGTTGGCTTGGAAAATAGTGCTACGGAGACTTACGAAATGTTGAAGATTCTTTAAGGCAGTGATGCATTATCGCCAATGCAAGATTTTGAGTGACATTAGTGTTTCATAGAAAGCACAGAAAGTGTGAAAGATGACGAATGCTCTGGACGTCAACAGACTTCCCGCCCAGCTAAAAATAAAAATTGAAAAGTTTTCCGCTGCGGTACGTAAAAACAGGCTTCAAATAACGTTGAGTTGAAAACGAAAGTAACTGTTTTGCCATATCCTTCTTACTCCCCTAATTTCACTCCTTGAATTTTCAGAATGTTTCTTGAACTGGCACCTCACTTGCAGGGTCGTCCACTTCAATCTGCTAATGGAGTTAAAAGTACATAGCAGGCTTAATAAAGAGACATGCCTAAAATTTGATTCCAGAAATGTTTCGATGAATTTTACAAGCGATGGTTAAAGTATGATGTTGCTCAAAGGTCTTATTTCGAAAGAAGCTATGTTTCAGAAACCTAACTGGTAATATTTCTTAAATTATAGACTCAGTCCACTAAATTTGAATCATACTATGTATAATGAAGACTCCTTGCAAAAAGATTCGGTAAACTCACACACTTACTTACAAGGCGATTTGAGACATGTAGAAACTATTTGTGTCCAGGATTTATTATGAATCTCGTCTAGGTTTACCTTACCCTCCTAAAGGTTTTTAACTCGGCCACAGTATCATTTTTGTATATCAAGTAATGTCTTTGAAAGATAGAAAGTTAGATAGAATAATTTTAAGATCTCCATTGCATGGATTCATCAAGAATTTGTAAAATAATAGTCATAATTATTATAAATAGTAATACATTTTTAAGGCCTTATTACAAATGGCGTTATCTGTTTCACTATTTTGGAAACTTTTAAACTATTTTCTCCAAGTATTTTGCGACTTCAATCAGCATAGTATCAATATGAATTTAAATTAACATTTTCTTTGGAAAACAAAGACCAGTCTGTATCGTTCAGTAAAATGTTCTCCAATAAACTAAGTGGAAAAGACGTCCTTAACGAAGCATTACAGAAAATAAGTTAATGACATATTCCAATTGGACGGAACTGATCTAACTAATTCCTATGCATTTTTTTATCTATTTAATTACTTGTCTAGACACTATTCTTTCCAAAATGAATGGCAAAAATTAGTCTAGCAATAGCATTTGTACATTCAACAGTTATAGAATATTTTAGAACTAAAGGTTTCTTTTTAATTTTTTTCATTCTGTTCAATACAAGTTATATATTCTTCTTGCTGAACAAATATAAGTGAATGGAAAGGAAAATTCTATTCATAATTCATTGCTTCTGACTATCAATTAACCTCACTGCTTTATGAATCCTACGAAAAAGGGCATTATTTCTTAAAAACAGTAAGAACCTTTTTAATAGAATACACTTCAAAGCCACATTTGAATAGGAAAGAAAACGTTGAATTGGTTAAAAATCACACAAAAATGTATTTTAAGAACAAGTATTTGATTGGATTAAACACCATTCATATCATTTAATATAATATTACACATATATATATACATATACATTTATATATATATATATATATATATATATATATATATATATATATATTCATATATATGTATATATATATATATATATATGTATATATATATATATTCATATATATGTATATATATATATGTATATATATATATATATACTATATATACATATACACTGCTGGACAATTGCTAAGGACGGATAACACTATCATCCATAGCAACCTCAAAATGAAAGGAAGAAAAATGTGGAAAACTAGAATAAGTGCGGGATATTAGTAAGAAGAAGTATGAGTATGCAAATTTTTTTTCCACGTCTGTTCGTCACGTAATAGCGTTCATAAGAGCTTTAAAGGTTTTGACGCGTGTAGACAGTTGTTGTTTCAAGTCAAAGTTTTACAAAAAAGGTTTAATAGACGAACTTAAAATTTTTAGCATGTCTTCCCGACATCACATAGATGATTTTATGCGTGGCCGAATTATTGGAAAAATCGAAGAAGGGCGGAAAATAACAGATGTTGCCAGGGAGTTCGACATCGCTCATAGCGTTGTTTCACGGCTGTGGAAGTCATTTAAAACTACTGGAATGTGTAGTAGACGGCACGGGGGAGGTCGTGTTAGAAGTATGACGCCTGCAGAAGACAGATATATCGTCCTATCAGCAAAAAGAAACAGGCGCACCACAGCTCAGCAGGTGGCAAATCAGTTTCTTGCTGCCTCAGGAAAGCAGATCTCCCAAAAAACTGTTGCCAGACGTTTCAGGGGAGGAGGACTATACGCACGCAGACCTGTTGTGTGTGTCCCATTGACCAGACAGCACCGTACTACCCGTTTGCAATGGTGTCGTGAGCATCACAATTGGTTTGAACAGGACTGGACATGCGTACTATTCTCAGATGAGAGTAGGTTCAGTCTGTCATCGGATTGTAGACGCCAACTCATCTGGCGCGAGAGTGGAACTGCTTATCGTCCAGAAAATATCCAGGAAAAGGACCGATATCCGACATGCAGTATCATGCTGTGGGCCGGCATCATGATCAATGGCCGCAACGCCTACATGTGGTTGCGAATGGGACTATGACAGACCAACGATACATTGATGAAGTTCTACTTCCTCATGTTCGTCTTTTCCGTGGTGCTGTCGATGATAAATTTGTTTTAGTGGACGACAACGCAACAAGTCATCGAACACTCGCTGTTCAGGATTGTCTAGACAGCGATGGTATTCAACGTCTCGTATGGCCAGCGCGTTCTCCATATCTAAACCCCATTGAAAATTTGTGGGATGCTTTGGGGAGACAAGTTGCTGGTCGAAACTATCTTCCGACAAACAGGAACACCCTCATCCGTGCAGTCACAGAGGAATGGGATAAATTGCCTCAACAGCTGCTGGATAATGTTGTGCAAAATATGGTACGACGTGTGGAATGTTGCATCACACTCCACGGTGGACATATTCCGTACTGATACCTTTCATTAAGGTGCTTGCTGACTTTTAGATGCATTGTTCCATTTCTCCGTATGGAGATCAAATGAACATTTTTTTTTCTTTCAGGTGTTTCACAGCTTTTGTACTTTCCAGAGCAATAAATATTCTTTATTCTAATGTTTGAACAGTGTGGCAACTATATTTTATCCTTCTAGGCCTCATGTCTCGCTTAATGTTATGCTACATAGCAATTTGTGATCCGTCCTTAGCAATTGTCCAGCATTGTATAAATATATATATACATATATATATATATACATATATATATTTATATATATATATAAACATATATATATATACATATATATGTAGGAAAGTTGTGTTCTTTGCGATTTCGAATAATTGGAATATTTTAAATTTCCAGTGTACTTCGAGAGAGACATGTGGGAGATGGTGGCCTCAAACGAACTGAATTGAATTGAGAGGCCAATCGAGGAACTCGGAGCGTCTGACGTCAAACGCATGAGGCATCTCAATGCCCAATCAGGGATTCGAGCGATGACGTCAAACGCTTATAATCCCTAAGCGCGGGATCGTTTTTGGCTTGCTTGCCTTCACTCGCACACCGGACACGACGGAGTGAGCTCGATCAGAAACGGCATTTCTTTAAACGTAGAAATGTTTGACGCCCCCATCTCTACAGGTGTGAATCTTGTTCTCTTTTTCCGAATTAACTTTTAATCTATTTTCTTGTAAGCAATTTAAATCTATAAATATAATCTGTTTTCTTACTTTAATAAATTGATTTGTTCTTTAAATTTGGTTCATGCTTTCTTTCGTTAAGAATTATATCATTGCCCCTAGACACCCGTCCCACAAATTGGGAGCTCGACCGCGATGTTAAACTCGTTTCTTCGTATTAGGCATTTGCCTATATATATATAGCAATAGCCTTATTCATTATTTTTCCTCGTGCTCACCTTTCAGCGACTTTTCTTTTTTTTTTTCAAAACGTCGAGACCTCACCCGTCCGTCGGTGTCAATTTCAACTTCCTTTCTAATGTATTTTTTTAAAGTTTGCTTTGGAAAGAGTTCGCCAGCGATCCTAAGTGCGTCGTCAACAATTCCAGTGAAATTCAACTTGCATCGTTCGGGAATTTCGTTGTGATACATTCTATTTTTCCGGGCGTCGTTGCCGAGAATCAGCGAATCGCCAGTTTATTTTAAAGAAAGGCCTGCCAGCGATCCTAAGTGCGTCGTCATCCATTCCAGTGAGGATCAGTTTGCATCGTTCAAGATTTTCGTCGTGATCCATTCTGTCTTTTCGAGCGTCGTCATCGAGGGTCAGCGAATCGCCAGTTAATTCCCGCCAATGATCCTAAGTGCGTCGTCATCCATTACAGTGAAGATCAACTTGCATCGTTCAAGAATTTCGTCGTGATCCATTCTGTCTTTTCGGGCGTCATCGCCGAAAATCAACGAATCGCCAGGTCAGTGTGGTACTTTCTTATCAAATAACGATTGCAGAAATTTACGAAACTATCGTCTGTTCATGTCATTTTAAAATTCTTTTTTCATGTTATTAATAACTAGGAATCGTGAATATTTTATTTTCTCCTCGCATAAATTCGTTTCGTAAGGGTTTTGTAATAAGAGTATGTTGTCTAATTAGCGGTGGTTGTGGCTAACTAAATGATTTAATTGCGAATAGGAATGATTTGTGAAAATTGTGCATTGTTTTAGATAATATTTTTAGCAACTGGGAAATAGATATTTTTTGTCTATTTTTTAAAATACCTTTTACGAATATTTTGTGGTTTACTTTTAATTTATGATATGTTATTAATTTTAAGGAATGCTGCTTTGTTATAGATTCTTCCAGTGTGTTTTTATTGACTACATTTCGAGAAATTGAGATATTACTGTCATAATTTTTCGATTTCGTTGTATTAATATTTTTTATTGTCGATTTTAGAATTTTTAGTATTTGTGAATTTTATTGGTATACCTGTTATAATTGTATTTTTATCTACGTTTTGTCTCTCCTCTTGGTTGAGTAAGGGAGCTTTTCCTGCGTTATTGTATAAACGTTTCGCATCCGGATTAAAGTATTTAGGGAAAATTGGGCTTGGTTTTTAAAATTTTAAATTTGTTCTCTGAGCCGTCACTCTTGATCTTTGGTTGCAAAAATGGCATTTCTTCTCTCAAAGAAAAAGGAGCATCTAATAGAACTCGCCGAAGAGTTAGGGTTGATCGTCGAAGCGAGCTTGACTAAACCCAAGCTAAAGGATCTCATCGTGAAAAGCTCAGATTACATCGAAGATGATGTCAAGGTAATGATCGATAGCATTGTGAAGGATCGCATACGTACAGAAGAAAAAAGGAAGAGAAATTGCGACGAGAACAGCGAGAATATGAAGAGAAATTGCGACGAGAAGAGCGAGAATATGAATTAGAGAAGTTGCGAATACAGGCTGAAAAGAATGCTGATACTATGAATAACCCCGAAAATGTACAAGCACCGAAAGTGATCCACGAAACTTTTCATAAGTTTAATATGAAGGACGATATTAGCTTGAACCTGACATTATTTGAACGACATGCGGAACTGACATTCTTGCCGAAGAAGGATTGGGTACAGAAGCTTATAGGACTGATTCCTATCGACATTGCTCATTTGATTGCCAGAGAGCCAGCGGATAAATGCAACGATTACAACCACGTTAAGGGGTTACTGTTAAAAAGATTTAAGTTATCCCGGAGAAACTTCGTCAACTCTTTATTTCTCACCGAAAATCTAATGAACGAACTTGGCAAGATTTTTTCTACGAAATACAAACATACTTCGATGGATGGATTCCCGGTTCAAATGTAGAAACTTTCGACCAGCTGCGAGAACTAATTATAGCCGACCAAATAAAGAGTGCACCGTACGAGCTTCGGGAGCACTTTTTAGATGAATGGTCTACTATTAACTCACCGGCCGAGATAGCAGAAAAAATTGAAGAGTATGAAAGTGTCCGAAGATCATTAAGACCGAAATTTTACAATTCATTTGCCAAGGGAAGATACGAAGCCAGCGGATCAAGCGATACTTACTTTCAAAGAACTGAATATCCCCAGGGTGGAAGTAATAGGCGTGAGAGAAAACATTTTAAATTGAATGGTACCTCCTACTCCGGGAAAAGTAAACGACTAACCTGTAGCTACTGTAAAGGACCAGGCCATTATGCCGTGGATTGTACGAAGCGCCCCAAATGTTCGAAAATTAATAACTCTACAGACTCCTCAATCCAAATCTGCTCACGAATCTCTCGAGAAAGAATTAAGACCAGAAAAATAACCATGGAGAATAAGATTATTGAAGCTCTCGTTGACAGCGGCAGTTCAATTTCACTCATTCGAGAAGATGTAAGCAAATGAATCATTGAACCTTCGAAACTATCGAAAGACATTTCAGTATTGATCGGACTGGGGAAGTGCGAAGTCAAAACAAAAGGGTCGTTCCAGAGAAAGATTGAACTAGATGGAGAAGAATATTATCTGACGTGGCATGTCGTACCTACGCCGAGTTTGGAATTTCAGGCAGTAATAGGTTCAGATATATAGGAGCAAGCCTCTGTCTGCTTCTGTAAAGAAAGTGTTCAGTTCCGAAAACATGAGGATAAAAACTGTTTCCTGCAAATGCAAGTTTACGAAGCAGAAGCAGAAGTGGAAGACGAAATTGTAGTTCAACATGTTACCAATCCACAAATACGAAGAGAACTGTTTGAATTAATCTCCAACTATGAGCCAAAGAAGACCGAAATGACAAATGTGTCCATGAGAATTATCCTGAAAGACGACATACCGGTTTACCAACCTGCACGCCGCTTATCATTTTCTGAGAATCAGGATGTCAACAAGCAAATCGACGAATGGTTAGAGCAGGGGATTGTAAGGCCAAGCTCATCCGAATATGCGAGTCCAATTGTATTAGTTAAGAAGAAAGATGGTACCACCCGGTTGTGTGTAGATTATAGAAGACTGAACCGGAAATTAGTCAAGGATCGTTTTCCATTGCCGTTGATAGAGGATGTATTAGATAGACTACAGGGAGCCAAAGTGTACACAACGTTAGATTTAAAAATGGATTTTCCATGTTGACGTTAATGAAGATTGCAAGCACCTCACTTCCTTCGTTGTTCCAGACGGACAATTCGAATTTAATAAAGTACCTTTCGGTCTAAGCACCAGCCCCAGCGTATTTCAAAAAGATATGTGTATAGTATCTTCAGAGAGCTCATGCGGAAAGGCATTGTAATAATTTACATGGATGATTTGGTGATTCCTGCTAAAGATGAGAAGAAGGTTTAGAAAAACTAAGGGAAGTATTAGAGGTTGCCTCGAAGTATGGCTTAGAAATGAAGTTTAAGAAATGTCAATTCCTAAGAAGAAAAGTAGAATTTTTGGGCCACGTCGTCGAAAATGGGACAATACGTCCTTCAATTGCAAAAACAATAGCCGTCAAGAAGTTTCCGGTACCAACAACAATCGAACAAGTGCAGAGCTTTTTAGGACTCACCGCAAATTTATTCCAGCGTACTCTCAAATAGCGAAACCATTGAGTGACCTAACAAGGAAAGACAACCCATTTAAGTTCGAGCAACCCCAAATGGAAGCATTCGAAAAGCTTAAGAAATTGTTGACTGAAGGTCCAGTATTAAGCATTTTTCAGCAAGGAAGAACTACCGAATTACATACTGATGCGAGTCAACAAGGATATGGCGCCGTTTTACTCCAAGAAGCAGAAGACGGAAAATTACATCCTGTCCAATATATGTCGCAGAAAACGACTCCAGCAGAAGAAAAATATAGTAGCTATGAACTAGAATTTCTTGCTGTTGTCAACGCTTTAAAGAAATTTCGCACCTACCTTCTGGAAAATCATTTTAAAATCATAACGGACTGTTCAGCTTTTCAAAGACTATGGACAAAAAAGATTTGGTTACTCGTGTAGCAAGATGGACATTACTGTTAGAAGAGTATGACTACGAGATTGCACATCGTTCCGGCCAGAGAATGCAACATGTAGACGCTCTGAGCAGGTACCCAGTCACCATAATTACAAGCGATACTCTCACCGCAAGACTACAAAGAGCCCAACAAGAAGACGAAAATATCAAATATTTAAAGTCACTAATAGGAACAAATAATGCTACGGACTTTTTTATTAAAAATGAAATATTATACAAATACGTAGATGGCCGCGAATTAATTGCTGCACCAAGGGATATGCAAACCGAGCTAATCAAGTTAGCTCATGAGAAAGGGTAACACTTCTCATCCGCTAAAACAGAAGAAATTGTAAAACGAGAATTTTTATACCTAATTTAAGCAAACAAGTACAAAACGTGATCATTAACTGTGTATCTTGTATTCTAGCTAACAAAAAAGTGTGGGAAAAAGGAGGATTCCTAAATCCTATTCAAAAGAGGACGTGCCATTAAGCACTTATCATGTAGATTTTATTGGACCTTTGCCGTCTACCAACAAAAGATATCAACATATCCTCACAATAATTGATGCCTTTACTAAAGTTTACCTGGCTTTATCCCCGTAAAATCCACCACCCTAGAAGATTCACTAGATAAATTAAAGCTACAACAAAAGACTTTCGGCAATCCCAAAAGAATAATAACAGACAGGGGTTCTCCTTTTAACTCCAAAGGATTTGGTGATTATTGTACCGAAGAGAAAATCCAAAATCTGCAGATCACCACCGGCGTACCCCGAGGGAACGGTCAAGTGGAGATAATCCACCGAACTCTAATCCCCGTTTTGACCAAGTTGTCAATCGACGATCCTACAAAATGGTACAAATTCGTAGACCGACTTCAAAGAATTCTAAATAGCACCTCCAACCGAAGTACCAAATGGTCTCCATTTGAACTATTGACTGGCGTTACCATGAGAAATAGGGAAGACCTTTACCTGAGAAACCTATTAATGGAAGAGATGGTAGAAGAATTGCAGGAACAGAGAAAAACCAGCTACGACAAGATGCGAAAAGAAATATTCAGAAGATTCAAGCAGAAAATAAAAGAACCTACGATAGGAAACGCAAGAGGGCACCTAGGTATCAAAAGGGAGACTTAGTGGCCATCCAGAGAACACAATTCGGATCAGGTTTAAAATTAAGGCCTAAATTTTTAGGACCATACAAAGTAATCGAAGTTAAAACCTAGAGATAGGTATAATTTAGAAAGAGTAGGTAACCATGAAGGTCCTAAATTAACCTCTTCTTCCGCTGATTTAATGAAATTTTATTCACCGGGATGAGAGATTGAACGTTTTTAATTCATTGTGTACTGTGCTTCTCTTTATTTTTATCTATTGTCATTGGTGTTTTTTGTTTGCGTGAATTGCGTTGTATTTTTTCTTATCTTAAATTTTTAATGTTCTAGACCAAATTATTCGACGTTATGTCAAATCACTGGGGTCAGTGATTCCAGGATGGCCGAACTTGTAGGAAAGTTGTATTCTTTGCGATTTCGAATAATTGGAATATTTTAAATTTCAGTGTACTTCGAGAGATATATGTGGGAGATGGTGGCCTCAAACGAACTGAATTGAATTGGAGAGGCCAATCGAGAACTCGGAGCGTCTGACGTCAAACGCATGAGGCATCTCAATGCCCAATCAGGGATTCGGGAGCGATGACGTCGAACGCTTATAATCCCTAAAAGTAAGCGCGGGATCGTTTTTTTGGCTTGCTTGCCTTCACTTTCGCACACCGGACACGACGGGAGTGAGCTCGATCAGAAAACGGCATTTCTTTAAACGTAGAAATGTTTGACGCCCCCATCTCTACAGGTGTGAATCTTGTTCTCTTTTTCCGAATTAACTTTTTAATCTATTTTCTTGTAAGCAATTTAAATCTATAAATATAATCTGTTTTCTTACTTTAATAAATTGATTTGTTCTTTTAAATTTGGTTCATGCTTTCGTTAAGAATTATATCATTGCCCCTAGACACCCGTCCCACATATATAGATATATATATTTATATATATAAATATATATATATATATATATTATATATATATAATGTGTATATATATATATATATATATATATATATATATATATATATATATTATATATATATGTGTATATATATATATATATATATATATATATATATATTATATATATATATGTGTATATATATATATATATATATATATATATATTATATATATATATATATATATATATATATATATATATATATATATATATATATATATATATATATATATATATAGTAAAAATAAAATAAAAGTGAAAAAGTTTTAAAACTACAATGCCAAAGAAGGAAGAAATTGGAATTCATGAGACAAACGAATGTCGAAACAAAAAAAATTCTTTGACTAGACTGGAGACCTATTATGATTTCTGAAGCTATCGCTGAATTAGA
>BMAU01006105.1:0-13567 GCA_019973935.1 Trichonephila clavipes | reverse complement strand
TAACCAATTCAGAAGCTTGGAGAGTTGTTGGTAGGTTAGAAGGGGGCCAAATTCAAGCCGAAGTAGCGCTAGACATTGGAGTGTCACAAAGTGTGATTTTCAGGATCTGGAACCGTTTTTTGGAGACTGGAAGTGCAGGCCGAAGACCAAGACAAGGGCGTAGACGGGCTACAACGCCCAATGAAGATCGTTATTTAGTGTTAACGGCTCGGAGACACTGAAATATGAACGCTACTCTTCTCCAACAACACCTTCACTCGGCTTCTGGCACCACGGTTTCAACTCAGACTGTCCGAAACCGGCTCCATGGCGTAGGTCTGTATGCTCGCCGACCGATGGTATGTGTTAGACTAACATCAAGGCATCGTTGCGACCGCAGGGAGTGGGCAACAGAGCATGTGAACTGGAGGAGAAATGAATGGAGCAATGTTCTTTTTTCTGACGAGTCCCGTTTTTCTGTTCATCCGGATAATAGGCGTATTTTCCTCTGGAGGGACCGTGGCGGTAGGAATAATCCTGCGTTCGTGCATGAAAGTGACATATTTGGCGGTTGGGGAGTGTTGGTGTATGGTGGCATCTCCATTAACGGGCGCACAGACCTCTACATTATTCGAGATGGTCCTCTGACTGCTCGCCGATATAGGGATGAGATCATCAGACCTATTGTAGTCTCTTACGCTGCAGCAATCGGAGATTAATTCATTTTAATGAACAATAACTGCAGGCCACATCGTGCTAACCTGGTGGAGGATTTCCTTTTCGAGGAAGGAATCGTACGAATGGAATGACCAGCGTGTTCTCCAGACATGAATCGAATAGCGCAAGTTTGGGACGCTCTAGGGAGACGAGTTGCTGGCCGCCAACCACCACCAAAAATTCTCCAAGGACTGGAAAGCGCTTTTCTGGAAGAGTGGGATAGAATACCCCAACTCGTGATTAATAGCCTCATTGACTCCATGCCTCAAAGGTGCTCAACGTTGCTGGACGTCTGTGGAAACCATACCCCCTACTGAAAATGATTTCCTTTGAAGAAAACACCTTTCTTATTATTTTTTTCTCATATTCACAAATTGGGTTTTTTTTCCTTTTGTACACAAATGCGCAATAAAATGCATTTTTTTCTGTCAAACATGTGTAATTTATTCTCATATAACCTACTACGTCTGTCGACCATGTATCAATCAGCTAAAAAGTTTTCCAGCCACAAGATCCACCTAAAACCGCAATATCCTTTAATTATTTTGAGCAGTATATATCTATATATATATATATATATATATATATATATATATATATATATATATATATATATATATATATATATATATATAATTCTTCTGTGCGTGTGTATGTGACTAGCCTCCTCCTAAGCGGCTGGACTAATTTTGATGAAATTTTTTGTGTGGGTACAAGTGGATTCGAGAACGGTTTCGATTCAGAATTCGATCCGATATCTCAATCAGTTTAAAATACATTAATTAAAAACATTCAACTCAATATTCATCTACATTGTTGTAAAAACGGCATTGTTATAAAAATGATGTAAGTTGGTGCTGAAAATCGATTTTCAGCCAAATTTGCCAAACCTGGTCTTCATTGTTACAAAAATGCAGACGAATTATGCGTTTTAGCGTTTTTAATTAATATATTTTCAAATAATATTAATATACATAATTCTTTTCGCGCGTGTATGTGACTGAACTCCACCTAAACGGCTTGAGTGATTTTGATGACATTTTTTGTGTGGTTTCAATTGGATTGGAGAATGGTTTAGATTCATAATTCGGTCCAATTTCACATTTAGTTAAAAATATATTAATTAAAAACCTTAAAACTCATAATGGTTTTATAACTGTGTGCTGTTTATTCTGCTAATACGCGGCTAGAAAAAAAAGAAAGAAGAATGGAAAATTTTCCGATATTTTCGCCGTTTTTTAAAATTGCAATCTAATTTTTCTATCAAAATCAGACATAAAATAATTGCAGAATTGGAAAAATTATTCCTTTCACCACCATGCGATATATATATACATATATATATATATATATATATATATATATATATATATATATATATATATATATATATATATATATATATATATATATATATATATATATATATATCTATCTATCTTTTGTGCGTGTGTATGTGACTGAACTCCTTCTAAACGGCTCGACCGATTTGGATATATTTTGTGGGGGTTCAAGTGGATTCGAGAATGATTAATATTCACAAATCGGTCCGATATCGCAATTAGTTAAAAATGCGCTAAAATTATGTAAGGGCATGCGATTGTTCATTAAAAATCATGGGCACAATTCTTGAGGCTACTATTTTCAGCGGCAAACTTCAAGGTGACGTTGTACACATCTACCACAAATCCAATGATTCTTTCACCCTCACCTACCCATTGAAATGTTTGAAATTTCCAATTCCCTTGGTATTTGCTATGACCATTAATAAGTTACAAGGTTAAACAGTGACAATCTGTGGCTTAAATTTAGAAATCCTTGTTTTTCGCACATCCAATTATATGTTGCATATCCGAGGTTTGACAAATTCTCGCATTTGTTTGCTTATACCACTATAAAGCATTAACCAAATCATTGTACATTCAATGGCATTACGAAATTTTTGTGTGTGTGTGTGCATTAAAAAAATATACCTTTTATGAAAATAGATCGAGTGCTATTTTTTTACCCTTGAATCTCAAAAGAAGTTTAAGTTTCTATTCAGAATAGCTTCTATGTTCAACTTAATTCATAGTAAATAAATACTGACGCGCAGTCGATAAGTCGAATTGTGGTAGCTGAACATGAGATGATGTCAGACATTGTAATAACTTTCTTTAAAAAAAATTTCATCAAAACGGTCCAGATTGTTACAAACTATTTAAAAAAGTTCATAATTTTTGGATTTAAGACGTGTGTATAGGACAACTTCTGTCGGGACTTATTATGAATTAACTAATTATGAACTTATTTTTTATTTCTAAATTTTTGAAATTTGGATATTTTCCAATTAACTTACCAAGTTGCAATAGGGGGAAGGTAGGCGCAATCAAACTAGTTTAACCCCACTTATCGGTCCTAAGTCCGAGATTGCACTTGGATATTTTATAAATTTTTATTTTTTTTTTATAATTTTTCTTTTGTTTGAGAACGATGGAATTTTATCTTTTGTATTCGCCATTGATTTTTTTGACATGAGATTTAGTATCATAAGATTCATATAGTTCACTTTTTCAATTGATTATTGTGATTGATTTTATGTATTTAAATATATATATATATATATATATATATATATATATATATATATATATATATATTTGCGTATAAGTTTGCTATTAGGTAAATTTATCCTAAATTTTTCCATAGAATTTTTTTTATTATTTCTCTCCATGAGAGATAAATTATTGTTCTCTCTTCATAATCTCAATTTACAGTATTGTCAAGTTTATCATCCATGTCGAAAAGTTCTGCTTTACGTCGAAGGTGAATCCATAAAGCATTCCTTAACCCTAATTCACTAGCCTAATTCAGCCACAGCATCAGAAATCATAATATGTATCCAGTTGAGTCCAACGACTTTGTTTGTGTCTACTTCAGTTGTGTCTCGTGAACTCCAATTTATTTCTTCTTTGGCGTTGTATGTTTTTGAACGTTTTTCCTTTTTTTTATAATATATGTATATGCGTATATGCATATATATATATATATATATATATATATATATATATATTAATATATGTATATATATATATTAATATATGTATATATATATATTAATATATGTATATATATATATATTAATATATGTATATATATATATATATATATATATATATATATATATATATATATATATATTAATTCTAATATTAGATAAAATTACTTATTATTATTATTTAAGTCATATATACTCTAGTGTCACTACAGTTATGGGGGTATAGTTTGTAACTAACTCTCTTATTAATTTTTATTTCTATTCTCTTTATACTTTTGTTACGTCTTACATTTCAGCCATTCACATGCTTTGAATCTGCATTAGGGTCCAGAATCTGACAATAGCTTATTTATTGCACTCAGATTTCGCGTGGGCTCAGTATTTTTAAGTGCAATTTTTACGTAGTTAACGGTGCTTGTAATGGATTTAGATGTTTGTATTCATTACTTTCAAAAGGTTTCTACTCAGTATTATTTATATAAAGGGGGAAGGTTGGCTGGCCAAAACACATGTTAAAACTCACTTTTATATAAATTATTTTATATGTTAGCTGTCCTAAGTCAGCAATGTTTGTAATACTGCAGCATCCATTTTATTATTTTATATCTCGGTTGCTCATGTGTCCTTCATTGTGTGATTTTCTTACTGTCTATGTATTTTTCGAATGTGATTTCTGGATGTTTATCTCCTGTTTGAAGAAAACAAGACTATATTTATATATATATATATATATATATATATATATATATATATATATACTAGTCTTTACCCACCCGCTTCACTGGGTATTTCAAGATGTTGTATAAATGTATACTGTTTACATATAGTATATGAATTATTGATATCTAGCATTAAGATTTCGTTTGTAGTGACATATATTTATAGCTGTAACTCTCGCCTCTTGATATAAAAAGGACATAAATTAAAATATCTAATTTCTATTTATAACCGAAATAGAGGTAGAAAGGATTTTTGCGCTCACTTAACCTAATAATCAAGTTGATTTCCATGAAAGCAATTTTCAGTGGATCTCTACTCCATAAAATAAACATGCGTGCTAAATTTCAAGTCTAAATCTAACAGAGCATAAAAGGAATTTTTATCATCAATACCTAGGTTAGAGCATTCTTAGCGTATTCCGATTCAACAAAAGAAGCATGCAAACCAAATTTTATTATTGTAGTCTTTTCAGTTCGAAAAAGGGAATTTCGTCTATCAATACGCCCCAATAACTCTTCCCGCTTCCCCTTGGAGTTGATTTCCGTAAAATACATTCTTAGTGGAACTCTATTCAATTGAAGAAACGTGCTCAACAAATTTCAAGTAAATGGGTTAAATTCAAAAACGGGAATTTTTCTATAACACGCCTTAATCCCTTGTAACCACACTCCTTTGGGGGTTCGTTTTCGAAAAACTCTTTTTAAAAGGAACTCTACTTCATGAACAGAACATACTTTCTAATTTTCAAGCAGGTGGGTCTAGTAGTTGAAAAGAGGCAATATTTATCTATTACGCCCCTTAATCCCCATCACTGACCCTTGGGGATCAATTTTCCCCAAAACTATCTGGTAGCGGATCTCTACACCATGAAATGAATCCGCTTAACAAAAAAAAATTTAAGACTGTACGTCTAATAGTTTAAAAACTGGAAATAATTATCTATAACGCCCCTTAAGCACCCTCAACGCTCCTTGGAGGTCGATTTTCGTAAAAATCATTATATAGGGAATCTCTACTTTATGAAAAAAATCTGTGTACCTAGTTTCAAGACAGTACGTTTAATAGTTTAATAATGGAAATAATTATCTATAACGCCCCTTAAACCCCCGTAACGCCCCTTGGGGTTCGATCTTTGCAAAATCCGTTCTTAGCTGACGTCTACTCCATGAAGGGAATCTACCTACCAAATTTCAAGTCTGTAGGTGTATTAGTTCCGGAGATATCGTGATTAGTTAGTGAGTCAGTGATTGAGTGAGTCGCTTTTGTTCTTTATATATATAGATATATACATAGGGAGAGTGAACTAATAGTAGGAATTGAAGAAATATTTTATTTCTTAAAATATTGTCATTATTAAAAGTGAATCTGCTCTTTCATATCTCAGCATGTAAATGCTCTCCGTTCATAAAATGCTGTTACAAAAAAGTCTAAATATATAGAAGTGCTTGATTTTTTGTTACGATAATGTGTAACTACTTTAATTGAGTTACATTTTATATAATTGTAAAAAAGTTTGGCTTAGGAAATTTTGAAACTTAAAGAAAACATTTTCGTTATTTAGCAGAAAGAGTTTTGAAAGAAAAATAAAGATGAGAGAGCGTTCCACCCATCGGAGTATTTAGAAAAACAATTGTAGTGGTATACAAACCTGAATATACTGACACCGAACAATTACAAATGCAAAAAGTTTCTGATATCTGATATCTCCAAAAATGATATAAATGATGATCAATTGTAACCTCTGGTGTCAAGCCACTCACAAAATCAATTGCAAATGAGAAATGAACTTAAAAATAGCCTCGTGGATCGATAAATGTTATGGAGTTTCTGATGGAGGAACAGCTGACATCATGCCATGTGACTTTCAAAATTAAGTTATGATAAATGAATCAATAAAGATTTTCAATGCTACCCCTATTACAGTCAAACGGTGAAACACTGTGTCTAGCGTATGACCAGATCATCTCGAAAAATGCTAGGCAGTAAGGCAACAGACAACATGTTAAGGAAGATTATTTTATCAAGATCAATGTTACCCGAATCTTCACAAAAATCTGAATTTAAAGTACATTTTGAAGTACAAATATTAGATAATTTTATAAATTATGCTTAATTAATGGTAAAAGTATAGCGCTTAAAATATATCAAAGGAAAATATATGTTTATCATTTATTAAGTTTTATTCTTTGAAAGAGAGAATAAAAACTGAATAAATTACCAAATATTGATCATTTTAACTAGGTGTGGTCATGCGGAGCACGGAGAGAGAGAGTCAGAGAGTCACCCCAGGCTAGCAAAATCTTAAATTCTTTTAAAACTGTTAATTTATTACCATTGATTTTGACAGTATTCATCTATATCAATCACAGTCTTCATGGGAACTAAAATGTATTTGCGACATATCACACTCTTTTTCTTAAAAATGGCAAATAAGTTTTTTTTTTACAATTTTAAGATACTTGGGAGGATTAAGTTCACCGCATGTCCAATTTGGTTTTAAAATATTTTCTATGAACAAACTGCATTTTCCCCTCTGAATGACTTATTGGTCTTGGTTGCTGTGTTGTAAGACTCATTATGGTTTATAAATGTAAATGAACGGAGTTATTTTTTAAAAAAGGACCTGAGCAAACTCAATACCTGAGGAAGTTGAAATTTATCAAGCAAAGGAAGAACCCGATGAAATAATGGATATTAATCATGATAGTGAAAGGAAATTTGTGAAAGGTCATAACCATGAAATGTATGGGTTGAAATGAAAATTTTCAAATTTAATCAAATAACACAATAAAAAAATATTTGAAGCCACAAGTATACCACAAAACACACTGAACCTTATAAAAAAACCCAAGCAAGGAAAATTTAAACATACAATCTGTCTCAAAGGACAATAAAACAACAAAACCTTGAATAAAACATGGCAGTGTTGCCTGACATTATTCCTGTAATGTTAGCTAAAATTTTCTGCCCTTTGTGTCCTTTATTAAAGTAGCGCATATTTCAAACATTTTAGTTCAGTGTGATTGCGTATTTCTCTAAAATTTTAAAGTAAAGTTAAAAAGTCATTAAAAGTAGTTAAGTACACTTTACCTTAATTAAATAATTCACAGTGTGACAGATCTATACTCGTTTTTCCAATTAATCCTCTTGAGAAATCTTTGGGCTATCAATTCGCGTTATTCAGTTGTGTCAGTCAAATCATCAGAAGAAGAGAATCGTGATATTTAATTTAACTTACTATATGCAGTTGATGTTTTCTAGCTTGAGATGGAGAGTAGGATTGAAGATATACTCGAGTCAGGTGAAATTGCTACTGAACGTATAATACTAGACTTATTGTGATTTGAAACTTATTAAGACGAAAATTTAAAGGGACGATTGTTCACTAGGATTGATTTGATATTAGATTAAATCGGTTGATATGTTATATTCTTTATTAAGGAAATTATCAAGTTTGATAGTCTCCTAATCGTTCGCGTTTACCGTCGTTGTCCCACGTTCACGTTTAACATTGAGACATTCTCTTTCTATTATTAGTTGAAATTGTGTCTGTTCTTTGTGTAGTAAATAAAAAGAAAAGTTGAATCATGTCGAGTGTTTCTTATCTTCCCTCCACACATCTAGATGCCCAAGAGAGCAGCACAAGCCTCTCACAAAAGGAATTAAGACAGTGTTTCTCAAACTGTGGGGCGCGCCCCCTGGGGGCGCGATAACCTTACGAGGGGGCGCGAGCATATCGAAAATAAAAGATTTAAAAAATAATTAATTTACTGGAATGAATTAAAACAAAATACTTTCAGACATAATAAAAAATGCACTTTTACTCTGATGTAAGTTATAGGCCAGGGATGGCGAACCAATGGCACGCGTGCCAATGATGGCACGCGACAGAATATTTTGGGCACGCCATCGATCAAAAACAATTTGCATTTTGGCTTAAAATAATTAAGTTTACTATTAAGTATTATGAACAAACGCGAGTGATCCGTCGCGATGCCGACAAGTGGGGGAGCAGACTCGTTTGTTATGTCTTGCGTAAATACTTCGTATATTATAAATTGCTAATGATGCAAAGTTTATCTACGCATAGTGTGTGTACGTAACTATTTCTAAATATATTCAAGTTGTTTAAAAACATATTCTAACGTTTACATTAATAGTTCAGCTTGTATATACATCTAATTTATTAATGTGATCTAATTCTTGTCTTGTAAGTCTAATTGGTAAAATAGCTCTCACTGCTTTATTTTTTAAAAATTTTAATGATCTGAGACAAAAGCGAAATATCAGACACTACAGAAATCTCCTGCAAGCACTCAATTTCTTAAAAACAAATAAATCTGCCCATGAGCCCGCAGTCGTGCGCAGTCAGTAAGAAGGGGTGTTTTTGGTGGGGGGGGATCAAGCGAGAGCACATAGAATAGTTAATTTCATCGACACATCTGTACATTTAAAGTTTTGTGTTAAATTTACGATTTTTAACTGGTATTTAATATGGCTAGTTCAACAAAAAAAAAAGTGCAAGATAGTAAGTATAGCAGAGAATTTCAAACTTGGTGGGCTGATAAATATGGCATGATCAATAAAGGTGACAAAGCGGTGTGTGTTTTATGTTCTGGAACAGTGGTATGCAGAACATATATCGTCTGTAAAACGGCATTTTGAAACAAATCACAAATCCTTTTGTGAAAAAAGCGAACCAGAGCAAAAAGAATTAATTGCAAGTGCAATAAAAGACAGAAATAAACAGTCGACGTCTATATTTAAATATGTAAGCAAAAATTGTCACACAAGTGCGGCAAGTTACTCAGCTGCAAATGCCATTGCTCGGCATGGTAAACCTTTTAAGAGGGAGAGTTTTGAAGGAAGCTTGGTTGGCATGTGCGCCCTCACTTTTGATGATTTTGATAATAAAGATAAGATAATTCAGCGCATCAAAGATGTTCCTCTATCTAGAAACACAATGAAAGATAGAATCTTGAAATTGGCAGAAAATGTTACAGATCAACAAAAAAAATGACATTAACTCCGCTCCTTTTATATCGCTATGTCTTGACGAAAGTATTGACACTACTAAATCGGCACGTTTAGCTGTCTTTGCTCGATATTGTGTAGAAAACATCATTAAGGAAGAATTAATTGCGATAACATCGTTGTTAACAACTACAAAGGGCACAGATATTTGTACGGCAGTAAGAAATTCGCTTGCTGAGAAGGAAATTGATTTGAAAAAAATTGTTTAGTAACCACTGATGGTGCTCCAAATATGGTAGGCAAAAATGGCATAATTTCTTTATTTAAAACAGACGTAGGACACTCGATTCTTGAATACCACTGCATTATTCACCAACAAGCCTTATGTGCAAAGAGTGGTTCAAGATTTCTTGATAATGTAATAACTTTATTCACAAAAATAGTCAACCTCATATCGTCACAGGCTTTAAATAAACGAAAGTTTGATGCTTTGTTGAATGAAGTCAATTCGGTGTATAATGGCTTAATAATGTATAACAATGTTTGCTGGTTGAGCCACGGGAACGTACTTCAAAGATTTGTTGATTGCTTGGAAGAAATCAGACTGTTTCTACAAAATGAGAGCAAAATTGAACAATACCCACAGTTGATGGATATTATGTGGCTTTTATAATTGATGTTTTTTACAGACATATGCCAATATTTCAACAAATTGAACATAAAGCTTCAAGGCCCGCATAAAACAGTTATCGTCATGATGGATCCGCTTTTGAAGCTAAACTATATGTTTTCAGAAACGATATTATTACAAAAAACTACAAGTACTTCCCAAACTTGAAAAAAATATCACAGATTTAGATGCCCAAGAGAAACGAAACGAAGAAAAAGTTATTGATGACTTTATTTCCATAATGGATTCTTTAATCAAAGAATTTTCAGCGAGATTTTCTCAGTTCAAGGAATTATCGGAAACGTTCAAATTTATTATGTACCCTGATGTGATTTCGTTTGATAAACTGAACTTGTCTCAATTCGATTGGTTGGAAATTGAAGAACTTGAAATGCAACTGATTGATTTCAGTCTAGTTCAATATGGATTCAAAAGTTTATTGAAACAAGGAAAAAGTTGGAATTGATTGAAGCAGAAAGATTGACAAGCAATATAAGTAAAAATACCAGTAACGAAATTTTGGAAACATGGAATTCGATTCCAGACGCATTTAACTGTTTAAAGAAGTTGGCGTATGCTATTTTAACCATATTTTCATCTACCTATGCCTGCGAGTCATTATTTTCAGAGATAAATAACATCAAAGACTCGCTTAGAAACCGTTTAACAGACGACTCTAATTCAGCATGCATTCTACTAAAAGTAACATCTTATAATCCTGATATAAGTTATTTCTCATCTAATCTACAACAGCAGAAATCACACTAATGTTACTTTAATTAAAATTACAAGTATAACTAAAACATTTACTACTATACAGTGCAAAATGTATTTTTCGTATTAAATAAAGAATTTTGATTTGTTCGTATTTAGTTTTATTAGTTGTTCAATAATCACAAGTCAAAATTATTTGATGGCACGCCTATAACTCATTAAACGTTTTTTTAGAAAAATGGCACTTTGACCCAAAAAGGTTCGCCACCCCTGTTATAGGCGATATCAAGTCATCAAAAAAAAAAAAAAAAAACATCTTCAATACTTAATTAGCTATCTTTGATTCTATAACCAAATAAAAATATTTTATTTAATTTGCTGTAATCCCATGATGAGAGAGTTTTTATTACGTTTTCTTTTTTAAAAATAACATTCTACTCTTTCAGAGAAAAAACAGATCCCAGATCCAGAATCGAAAAATTCAGGCACATAAAAAATTCATCACTGTCATTATTTTTGAAATACTGCACATTATAGCTGTAATTTGTTTGACCTTCTAAGTTATTAGTAGATTTAGTTATAACCCATCTCTTATGTGTTTATTTCTCATTTAAGGATGTTGTAAGTAATGTATTTCTCTATTGCGCTTTTTTCCACGTAAAACAGTTTTATGATATTTGGAAAACCACGGAAAGCACACACACACACACTCTTTGATGGATTACTATGCGAAGACTGAGACCAAGAGGAGTATTTTCAAACATAAAGCATAACAATTGTTTTTAGCAGTAACATACATATCATCATAATGAATACACTTTTTACCCGGAAGTGGTCGCGCGGGACACACAGATCACGAAAATGTTGATTCTGGCAGAACTGTTTATTTGTCACCAAAGAAAAATTGAAGAGTCCTTGAAAGTAGGTAAGTAAAGTTAAATTATTCACTGGAATAACGATTTGTATCGTGTACAATAAAATAATTATAAAAAAAAGGATTGGGGGTGACTCAATAACCCTGCTAGATCGTATCGAGTGCGCGCCTGCTCCCAGGTTAAAACATGTTGAAGTCTTTTTGCTTTAAAAATATTAAAAATAATACAATTATTCTTCATCGGAATTTTATATTGTTGTTTATTATTTAACATCAACTATAAATGCTAATTCTGTGAGGATTAAAATTAAAATTCGCTTAAAACTCATTATACTTTGAGCAAGCATTTAAAAAAACATTTTACAATTTTGTAAACATTGTCGCGCACTTGGCTTTAATGTTTGACAAGAATGTTTTATTTTCTTTTAAACGAACTCATGCAAAGAGCGCGTACTTCGGTCAGTATACTTTTAATGTACCAGTGCTGCACAGAGTATTTTATAACTATTTAATTAATACTAAATTAAGAACAAGTTTAATAAGTATTAACGACTTCCATGGGCTTGTTCTACAAAGCAAAGTTTGTAGAACAAGGATAAGGAATGCTTATGATTAGAAATTGACCCTCTGAGTTATTTTTCTATATTTAGCAGATATCCATATTTTGTCTCCTAAGCAGTCACCGCATTTTGCAATATGTTCAATTTAAAAATTAGAGAAAGGAAAAATAACGTAATAATTGTCATATTACTTAGTTAATTTATTTTTTTGCTTAAAAGTAGTATTCAAAATTTAATACTTATGTTATTAATGTGTATGGTTTATAATTAAGATCTCGTATTGTAGCTTTAGCGTCAAAGTGAATTATTATTGCATTTAGTGCATTATTAATGTATAAGGGGGGCGCGATAAAAATTGTGATTGAAAAGGGGGCGCCAGTATTGAAAGTTTGAGAAGCACTGAATTAAGATCTTTATCGTGTACAACAGTGTTTCTCAAAGTGTGGGGCGTGCACCCTAGGGGCGTCATAACCCTACAAGCGGGGCGCGAGCATATTGAAAAGTCGAAAGCAAAAGATTATTTAAAAAAAATATATTAATTTTCTGAAAGTAAACAAATAAAATACATTCATGTATCAGTGCTGCTCAATGCATTTTATAGTTAATTTAACAATACGAAGTTAAGAACGTTTAATAATTACCAGCAACTCATGGGCTCTTCATATATAAAATTTATTTTTGAATATAACACTAAGCCTGATGATTTGTCCGGTTTATAATTCATTATTTCACTGCCGATTAAAAACTACGTGATTCTTTCCACAATAACACCGTTTAACACGTAGGCGAGTGTATGTGGCGTATTGGGGGGAGGGGTGGTATAGTAATAAATAATCAAATCCTCTGAAATAAGCAAATCCTTTGCAAACACTGTCCAGGTACTTTTATTGCTTCGGTATTATTTTACGGATAGCAGTTCCCAGAAAAGATCATTTTTCCGAAAGACGTATATATACACGTCCGGGGTAATTAATGCACTGGCTGAGCGAGAAATTTCTATACGCTGGCATGTCAAAATAAAGTTTTATTGAATTTAATGCATTGATATTGTATGGTAAAATATGTATACAAAACTTGAAATAATTTTTGTATTATTTCAAATATTTCTTTTTGCTGTATCCATCTTATTTTTTTTTCTACAGAGCTGCGAGACCCTGGAGAGAATTATAAATAGCTCCGTATAAATGTGTGTTTTCTGTGCATTTTTTGTGTACAATAAATGTTTTGAATTTACATTTTTATTGTTTCATTTCTTGTTATACGTTTTCCATATTTACATCACTAGCATTGATTGTGACACATTAATAGGTTAACTCAGTGCT
>BMAU01006104.1:0-56226 GCA_019973935.1 Trichonephila clavipes | reverse complement strand
TAGAAGCCAGCAGTTAGTATTCGCATGGTAGTGTGAGTTTGACAATTGCGGTTCCCGTGATATTGATATGCCATATATATATATATATATATATATATACATAGAGATATATATATATATATATATATATATACATATTCCATTGAACAAAAGTCTTATGCCGGACTTATCCGTATGTGCAACTGTGGTAGAGCAGGGTCTCATAAATTCATGAAGGATTTACTCTTATTCAGGTGCTTGCCCCTCATGGTGTTTTCCGTCCTTAGCCATACAACCCAATGCCGATAAAAGTAACGTGTTTTCGGTTCGATATGCAAGTTAAGACCCACATTTTTTGAATTTGGGTCCAGGAAAGACATCGCCCTATCCAGAAAAGCCCTTGTATCCTGAAAATGTGACACATCATGGTGTAATTTTATGTTTACTTTTTTGATGATTTAGACTCCACATTTTTTTTGAACAGTTAACTGAAAATGGATTATTGTTTCCTAACAGGATGACGATGTCGAGATGTTCTGAGAGATTTTGTTGTCCAACACCTTTAACAGCATAGATGTCTTCAAGACACTATTTTTATGCAGGATAAAACACCGCCTTACTTTGACTGTCGTATAAAACACAGACATCATTTCGTGGATGCGAGGGTTTTCGGTGGTCATTTCCCTACAGAATAGCCTCCCGTTTGCTGAATATCAACCTCTGGAACTTTTGGTTGTGAAGTTTTCTAAAAGAAAATTTCTAACGTAACCGGACAGCATCTGTAAAAAAACTGAATGGTAGTATTCGACGCATGTTTTTAATACTCAGCAAACCTATTCCTGTCTGCTGCGTTAAATATGGTTCAACGATTATAGCATATTGTTTGAAAAGGAAAACATAACAAGTTGAGAGATTGTAATTCAAATTTTGTGTACTTTTAACACTTATATATCATATTAAAAATTTCCATGTGAATTAAAACTTCATCTTGCAGCAAAAATTTTATACTATTTCTCAAATAAATGCGACCCATCTCATATGAATCATATATCTCATCTGGATCAATAAAACGAACTCTCTGGTTTTCTGAAGTGGGAAACTCACTTCTTGCTACATCTGTATTAACCATAATGTAAGGATATAAAATAATTTCACGTCAGCGTAATTATTCTCACGTGTATATATATACACTGTTGTTTGTAAAAAAAATACAACACCATGAAGGAATCGTCAGAGTTAAATGAACTTTTGCAGAAAATATCAGTTAAAAGAATTTTGCGTAAAATAGTAAAGTTTCAGAGCCCCTGCGCATGCATGGCGTGCGCAGCCCCCTCTGAACTGATGCTATGCTGAAAGTGTATAAATAGAGGGCTGAAGCGGGACGTTGAAAATAGTTAATGATTATTTGTTAGTGGTGAACGTTTAGTGAGACCTTAAGCATGAATCAGTAGATAGACGATTAATGTATTTGTGATGAATATAAGCTTTAAGAAGTTAAAAGAGGGGTCATTTTTTGATAAGATTTAATTTATCTATTTGTGGGTAGCTAAAGTTAACATTTCTAAATAAAAAAATTCAAAATAATATTTCTGTAAATTGCTACATGCAAATTACAATTCCATACAGGAATTTTAATTACACGGAATTTACAAAAATCTCTTTTGTCAAAAATGTTACTTATTAAATTATTGTTACTAAGATGAAAGTCTAAATCCAAGAATTCAACCATATTAGAGTTAAAGTTGTGTGTGTGTGTAAACGGTTGCCGAAAAGTTCATAAAAGCTTTAAAAATTTATAAAACCTAAAAATTAAACAAAGTAGAAAATATTTTGTAGGTTTAGCATCGATAAATCATGGGATTTTAAGAAAAGAAAACGAAAAACAATTTTAAAAAAACAACTAATAGGTGACATTTCGTACATAAAGGGGAAAAAAAAGACTCGCAAATAACAGAAATAACATTACCAAATCATTTATCACAACAGCATGTGTTCCACATATCCACTACCACGAGGGATGACACATTGCAAGCGTGATATAAATCCAGCTACGGCAGAGTGCAGAATGTCCACCTGCATGCATTACAGCTCTTTGATGGATCACATCTTTCAATCCCGACAAATTGGATGGACGGGATTAATACAATTCAGGAATTTTAATATTCCCATAGCCAAAAGTCTACTTGAGCCAGATCTGGAGATCGAGGAGGCCATGTAAACCTGCAACGTTTGCTAATGATTCTTAGACTTGATCGTCCGTATCTTAAACGATCCAGTTTCTTCAAATCGTTGAACAAGCTTTATGAGGTGTACCACTGGTGAAGGGCCCGTTTCATATTTTTCTGAAGTCGAATTTACGCAGTGCAACAGTCGCTGATTCCTTGTTCGTGAAAAATAGATTGTCTAACAGAGCTTTGTCTTTTTCTCACTCAACATCCTTGTTCACTTTAGTTGGAAAGCAATGGAGAACTAGATCTAGATCAAGGCATCAGTATTTGTAATCGCCTGTATCATTTTGTATTTTTCCAACTCAGATGCTTGTACCAGCGCCATCTGTCGGTATGTTTTTCTTATCTTAAAAATTTCCGTGACTAATCGACGCTAAGCCTTGCAAACCATTTTTTATTTTGTTTAATTTTTCCTGGTTATTATTATTAATAATAATATTATTATTACTCGTACTGTTACATGTATATCAATCGTAAAATATCAACAAGGATTCAAAGGTTTGTTTGTGTTCGTTTAAAATTCAAATACAATTTCCTGTCTTTTTCTGAACCTTGAAGCCTTTAAAGGCCTATCATGTAGAGAGCCCGAATTACAGTCAATACATAAAGAAATTTAGAAAGCCATGTTCCATCTCAGGACGCGATTAAGCTATTTGAATGTGGTCAAGAATAACAAGGTCCTTCGCCAATAATCCGACGGCCCAAAACAAAAGAATAATTTAAGTTTTATAAAATGAAAAAATAAGCATTAAGTCGTATTTATATAAATGATATGCAATTATATATATATCCTTTAAACCCAATTTCTTAAAATGTTCTTTAAATAAATGGAGTTTTGATAAGTAATTGCTGTGTGGGGACATTTTTTTCCCATTGAAGTCCTTTGAGATGAGTTCATTAAACTTGGTGTTAAGTTATCTTGTATATTCAGAGAGCAACGTTAACAAGCCATCCATCATTAATCACTGCATATCATCAACTTGCAGTTCAGCAATATATTAGCATACAAGTTCTTTGAAAATCTAAGAAAACATGTGTGTTAGCGGTTTTTCAATGCACCAACTAGCCTTCAAAAAATTATTTTTATTGATTAATTTGAGAACCTCGCCATTTGAAAGAACCACGATATATGCAGATTCATATTGCTAATTAAAGTTATTGAATATATGAATATATGGAAGCTATTATATTATAAACATTGATGGCTTAAGACAGTTCTTACATATAAAATAATTTATATAAAAGGGGAGTTGAACATGTTTTTGGCCAGTCAACCTTCCTCCTTTCTAATAATAAAACTGAGCTTTTTTTGAAAATAATGAATAAAATATCCAAATCTATTACAAGAAAAAAAGTAGCTTACCTAAAAATCGCATTCAAAAATGCATAGCCAGCGCTAAATCTGAGTACAAAAACAAGTTCTGCCAGATTTTGGACCAAAATACAAATTTAAGAGGCACAGTACTATTCAAATGACAAAAATCGGTCAAAAAATCAAATATAATTTTTTTAGCCTAAATTATTTTTTATATACTTTTCTATAAGCTCACAAATTTTGAAAGCTTAAAACTTAAAAACACAGAATTATGATAGATTTTACATTCGATTTTATTCAGATCCCTATGGCAAATCTCTCAAAATTTTAAACTTTTATCTCAGAAAGATAAAATAATTAGTTTGTCTTTAGTTAAAATGCCAAAGCATTTTTTCTATTGGGCCTAATGCTTTGAATTTCTTTTTACTTATTGGTAACAGCACATGTAACAAAAGTTGGTATGCATTTTTTGAACCAAAAAAAGCAATATTTATTTTTTTTAAATAATTGAAATCAGAATTTATACATTTTTAAGGAATTTTCGATAAGCATTCATAAAAATAAATATTATACGAATTCCAATCAGGTTATCACAAAACCTGTTAACCACTTTTATTATGCATAGTTTGACGTACTTGTAAATCGAATTCCATTCGTGTACGTATTTTTTTTTGTAGGAATAACATTTTTTAAAATCCTTCACAATTTTTTTTCCTTAAAAAGTTAAATGGCTTGCTTTTTATGAAATTTTGAGCACAAAATCTGTTTTACATAATATACACACATAGGAGGCAACAAAACAAATTTGGAAGTCCTTAAATTTAAAATTTTTGCGTAAATCGTAGCATGTCCCCTTAAAGCATGGGAATGGCTGAATAGTAACACTTAGCAAAAATATGAAAAATAGAAATAAAATAAAAATTAAATACTGTGTATAAATACTACCATTACTAGATGGTGCTAGAATTATAAATGTAATTTAAATATTTAAAAAATTACTATAGTTAATATAAAGCAAAGAGAATAAGTAATTTTAGCTAAAATTTGAATTATGGAGGTATCTAGATCTATGAAAAATGATAAATTTACAATAAACTATTAATATATATATATATATATATATATATATATATATATATATATATATAAATATTCATAGGAATTTTAATCCATACTATTTAGAAATTCTTTATTCAAATAACCATTAATAAAATTAATTGGGTATTTTGAATTATAAGCAATATTTAGTGTTAAATGTATATATATATATATATATATATATATATATATATATATATATATATGTATATATATAAATGATATATGTATGTATATATATATAAAATGATATATATATGTATATATATATATATATATATGTGTGTGTTACTATTAATACAATAAGTAAAATGTTTTTAATCTCGTATTCTTAATGACGCAGAAAGCTAGAGAATTAGTCTTTTAATATATTTTAATAAATTTCCCAATAAGTAATTTTAACGAGTAGCATTTATTATTATGAATTATATATATAATGACGTGATTTAATAGGTTCGGTGCTTCAGTGAGCAACTTTTGGAAGAGAGATTTTTGAAACTACCTCTTTAAGATAACCGTCCCCTGTTACTCGCCGAAAATAACTCTTTACTTATAAATTTTAGATAATTTAGTGGTTTTCACGTTAAAACTTTTCGAGATTTTATTAATATTGTATATTTATTTATATTTACTTACCTGGTGTTTGTAAAATATTTAAGGTGTTTAGAGATTATTTTTTTCTGCTGTTAATTATTGAAAAATACATTATTTTCTATAAAATTTTAATATGTCTTTACACTAAATGATAAAAAAATTATTTGGTATTTACAATATTTTGTTCCAACATAATATTGAAAATAACAGTACTAAAAAAATTTTATCCAAAATACGAAATAGTTCTTAAAGATGTTTTATTTATCATACACATATACTGTAAAAGTAGTTCTTTTTAAGCATATATCTATTTCATTGAATTTTTACTGCTGGCAATTATGCAAATAACTGTTTTCCCTTTTATAAAAGTATTCTTATATAATTCAATTAAGTTTTCAGTAAAACCTCAAACTAAATTGTTCGTACAATGCGTTTCATATCAGATAAAAATTAACATTTAGCATTACAATACAATAATTTAGCAATCATAACAGAATAGTTTGAATCTATATTCAAACGCCTTTGTTGTAAAAATACCCGGCACCTTCACATTCAACACCTCCATTTCATTAAATTAGCATAAAATTGTCCATTTTTTATTTAAGGCAAGAGCGCGAAGTTACCAGTTGATTATTTTAAAATCATTTATTTGTATCGGGGGATTACTTTTTATAGATTGTGGTATAAACCCATACGCCCGCAGAAATTTTCGTAGAACCCGTATGGATTATTGTAATTTTTGCAATGACGTTTCTTTTTAAATACAATCAGTTTTTATACTCAACTAGCCATTAAAAATTTCTACCCCAGGAAGAAATGCAGATAAAAAAATAATATTTATTAGACAAATAGATTATACTGAGAAAATACCAAGTGATTAAATTTTCAATAAATTTGGATACCCTGAGAAATCAGTACCCAGAACAATCATCTCAGACAGTAATAATATCACTTATACGCATGGGCTTTGAGTCAAACAAAAATTTAATTGCATGTACAGGAACATATACATATGCAGCTTCAACACGATGTCACAGCTCATCAACCGTAGTGACTTGCGAATGGTGACGAGCCAGTCGTTCGACAAACTCGCGCCAGACGTTTGCTATTCGTGAAAGATCTGGTGAACGTGCAGGCTAGGCCAACAGTCGAACATTTTCCGTATCAAGGAAGGTCCGTACAATACCGGCAACGAGATCGTGTATTATCCTGCTTGAACGTAGGGTTTCTCAGGACTCGAATAAAGGATAGAACCACGGGTCGTAACACTACTAGAAATGTAACGCACTGTTCAAAGTGCCGTCGATGCGAACAAGAGATGACCGAGATGTGTATCGAATAGCACCCCATACCACCACGCCAGGTGATGGTCCAATATGACGATGACGAATGCCGCTGCCAACGTGCGTTCACCACGATACCACCAAAGACGGATGTGACCATCTTGATGCTGTAAACAGAACATGGATTCATATGAAAAATAAAGTCTCGGCATTCGTGCACCAAGTTCATCGTTGAAGACACTCCTGTCTCTGATGCAGTGTGAAAGGTGGCCCCAACCATGATCTCCGAGCTAAGAGTCCATGCTGCTGCAAACGTCACCGAACTGTTCGAGTAGACACTTGTTGTCTTGCAAATGACCCCAATTCTTGTCTCAGTGCTCGGGACGTGGCTGCACGATTCATTAAGGCCATGTGATAAATGCCTGTTTTTTCTCGGCTACTAGTGATAGGGGTCCGTTGAGATCCATCCCGGCGTTCCGTATTACCGTCCTGAATTCATCGATTACATATTCTGCTAACAGTCATTGGATCTCAACCGACGCAAACAGCAATATTGCGATACTATAAACCGCAATCATATGCGCTACAACAATTCGATCTTTATCAAAGTTAGAAGCATGCTGGTACACATCTGTGCTTCTTACACAAGACATCACAACAACTTTTCACCCGATAACGTTTAAATTTAGTTTGTGTGCATGAGATACCGAGTGCACAAGGGGTCACGGTAACCTAGTGGTCAAGGTAACGGATCGTGGCTGGCGTCTCATGAGGTCAAGCCCAGTACCACTAAAGATCCGCAATGTAGGGGAGCGATGCAAGTTAAATCAGTCGAGAGCTCTAACGTCTTCTCGTTTGTGTGGAGTGGTAATTAGGAGAACGGGGTGCCAACTAAGATGTCCTCCTCGTCACTGACCATGGTTCAAAATTACGAGGTCCGTCTCCAAAAGCCCTCGTGTAGCTCAACAGTGACGTTAGTATTCCCTCCCTCACTCACTCACCGGCTGAACAATTCCGTCATTTAAACATATTGCGGGTGTCGCTACAGGCACCTGACTTGCTTGAATGCACTGAAAAACTAATCAATTGCATATAATAGCACCTTCTTCCTGTCGTTTATATTTCACGTCTGTATTACAGACGTGAAATTCAAACCGAAAGACTCAAAATCGTGTGAAAACAAGACGTGGTATTCTTTTGTTGTTTCATAATATTGAGTAAAACCAGCTTTTAAAGGTTTCTAATTATGGGAACTCAGGTGTAGAGCTTAGACGGGAAAATTTAACCGTTTGAAGTCAGTAACAGACGATTTTATAAATATAAAAAGGAACTTTGTTAATAAGACTATTGATAAGATTTTAAGATTTTTTGCTTTTTGTCCGGGGCCCTATAGCTTGAGGGGCCCCGTATCATCGATACAACTGATATGGTAGTAGCTATGCCCTTGGTCTGTAGCATGCTGCTTTCTTGGTGTAGCAATTTTAATGGCCAGTAGTGTACTTTTGTTACTTGAAGAAGTAATGGGTCCTATACAGGGACGAGAAAACAACTTTAATAATTGAATACTTTTAGAAAATATGCGACAGTACGTTAACTAGTTAATAACCGACACTTACATTTTGTAAAACAGTTTCTAATAAAAGAGTGGTTATATTAAAAATAGTTCATTGAACATTTATAGTATTATTTAAAATACGCGTTCCCCTTACAGTTTGAACAGTCCTTCTGATATCACGTATGATACCTGTTACTCTTTCAAACCTCCTAATGAAAATTAATTTAAATATCATCTAACTTCCGACTTTTCCTAATTTAGAAGCTTAAAATGAACGCGTCTCGTTTGACTGAAGTTTGAGCTTCTTAATTTATTTTTACAGAGAGCTGATTTCAGTTTTGTAGAAATAACGTCCATTCTATACACTAAAAGCCTATTGTCTGTATTATTTTAAATGCATTAGTTCCAAACTGTGTGCTTACAACTGAATCAAAAAATGTTTTTAAAAGTTAAGTTGTAATACGCTGTGTATGGCTTTGGCCACATATAGTCTTTTTTATACGCAATAACTTTTTTTTTAAAAAACGGAGCTATTTTGTTACTAGCACTTTACGCACCGAACGTCTTTTTTGCGTGGTTTTGAAATCTTGCCAAATAAGATCTGGGCACCAGTACATTTCAATTCAAGATAGCTGCTCAGTACTAACAGTTCGAAATGAAAATAATTAAGAATAGCTTATCTCTCTGATGAAAGTGTAACGGAAAAGTAACATATATTTTAAGAGACATAAGAAAAATTAAAATAAACAAATGTTTACCTATTTTGCGGAAAACAGCATGAAAACATGAGTACTATGATTTAAAATTAAAATACGAGGAATTTGGAAATGATGGGAAAGAAAAGATAAAAATACAGCAAATGGAATGTAAAAAAATGAAAAGATAAAGATCTACAAAAATTAATAATTTCAGACAGAAAACATTTGTGTGTGCTTACGACCACATGATAAAAGTAAAATATTCCTTCTTTATTCTGGGCAACAGAATCCAATAGTTCGGATGTACTACTAGGAAAAATTGTTTGTGAATTATGGATCAGATTTCTCGACTCCCCCTCTCAGAATAATAAGTCAATCAGGCCAAGCAATAAAAGTATTATTTCAATGATTTATTTTTTTCTCGTCAATTTCGACAGATTTACTCTTCCTTCGTCGTCTCCGGTTAACTTTAATACAATTGATTAATACAAAGGGCACATGGCTGTGCGAATCAACAATAGCTAGTAATCAAAATTGTCAGTCTCCTATGAATTTCATCGATGGAGAAACCTTTAAAAAGTTTAATAATTAAAAGTAAAAAAGGGAGGATCACGCAGAATGTTACTCTTTTGAAAATAGAATTATGCCCGATAGATTTTCTATTGTGGCAAAAGGAATTTTAATCATACGATCCACTTTAAAAACGTACAGCGATCTCATTTCATATCCTGTTAATAATTTTTATTTCGCCTGCCATAACATAGCGGCTGAGATGAGCAAAAGAATGAAAAAAAAGAAAAGAATGACCACCCTTTGAAAACAAAGCGACCCCATAAAAATTGAAAAAGTGGAGTTTTGATGTTCGTTTCTTTTTTTAAATGATGCTCACCAATAATGAATGAAATATCCATATCCGATTAAATGACTGAAGACGAAAGCTGCAATCTAAACAGCGTAAAATATGGAAATGGTAAAATTTGTAAAAATATCGAATTAAAAACGTCTGAAATTAATTCTATAATAATAACCCAAAAAGGAATTAATATACGTAGTAACGGTGGCAACCACAGCAAGAAACCATGAAGATTAATTCAGCCATATGGTAATGTTGTCTCAGATGGGCGCGTAACGCAGTGGTATCAAATTAGTTCCCTCGAATTTAGCAAGTAATTCCTAAAAATTCATGTAGATTGACTTTTAAGCGATGCGAAATTTCAACACTTTCTCATAACAAGAGTATGATCTAAGAATTTTTTTTTATTCAAGCAAAATGTTGGGGGGATTGGGCTTAAACTCATGGGAATCACAATGCTCGTTTTCTCATACTTCAAATCTATTAACTATTTTACGACCGTATCTCTTTTGAAATAAACCATATTTCTTGAGATGGCGCAAACTTGGAGATGTACTTAAAATTAGTTAAGCATGTTTCTTTTGTTGAATATAGATCTACTGAGAATGGATTTTAAGGAAATCGACTCCTTGGGAAATCTGGGGTTTACTGGGACGTATTGACAAAAAATTCCCGTTTCGAATTACTAGGTCTATAATAATGAAATTCGGTTTGTATGTTTCTTTTGTTTAATTGAAATCCGACAAGAACGGTTCTTTTGCAAATCGACTCTCAACGGGTTACGGGGCGTATTTATTATAAAAATTCCGTTTTTGCTCAATTAGATTTTGACAAGAAATTTGTCACGAATGTCTATTTTTGGAGCAGAGAGCCACAGAAAATTGGTTTCAAGGAAATCTACTCTGTAACTGTGTTACGAGAGTGCAAAAAAGTCTTACGTCAATTTTAGGGATCGTTAGAAATTATTGATTAGAAGTTCAGCTCTCTCTCTCTCTTTTATATCAAGATATGAGAGTTACAGGAATAAGTATATTTCTCAATACAATCGAATTCGTAACCCTGGGACTTAGATAGTATTAATTTATACATACATATATAAACAGTATATATTTCCCATAATCATGAAATACCCAGCTAAGCGGATGAGTAACGTCTAGTTTATATATATATATATATATATACGTAGTACGATCCAAAATTTAGGGGGACTGCTGCTATTTCTGACGACGAAAGCAAATACCTATGTTCAAACCATTTGAAATGGATTCTGCCAACTCTCTCCTACATGGGTAGGTGGGTTTAGTCCATGTCATGTGACCGAACCACACGCGCAGCTGTTATCTTCCGAATCTAGTTAGCCTTACTCCGTAATGTAAGAAAGATGGCTTTTCTTGAGCAGCGTTGAACATTAAATTATGTCGACGCTTAGGAAACACACCAATGTAGACTTTGGAAATGCTACGTAAGGTGCATGCTGAATCTACCATGGCGAGATCAAAGGTATACGAATAGCATCGGCATTTTAAAGAGTCCATCGAAGACAATGAGCGCGCTAGAGGACCTTCGACTTCACGGAACGCGGAAAATGTTGTGTCGGTATCTGAATGTGCTCGAATAGATCATCGCCAGACACTTGCACAAATCGTTAAAACTACGCGCTTCTCGAAGTCGTCGTTTGAGGGATTCCATTCGTCGTAAGCATCCTCAGTTCTGGCTACAGCCCGAAGTCGTTTCCTTCCTTTAAGGCATCCTTGAGCTATCTATCAGCAGGATAATGCACGCCCACATGTTGCAAAGACTGTTCGAGACTTCTGTTCAGAGCAACACATGCAACTTCTTCCTTGGCCTACTTATTCGCTGGATATATTGCCTATTGAGCACATGTGGGATTTGGTTGGTCGGCATCTCGCTCGTCTGCAGCTTCAAAAGACGAACTTTTTGCTGTGCATACAAACAATATGGAATTCTCTTCATCAAGCAGACATTCAAAATCTGTTTTCTATGCCACGATACATAGCACCACTTATTGCAACGCGTGCTGGCTACACCAAATACTGATTTCAGACACTTAATATTTTTTTCCTTTGAAAATTCATGTCATTTATTTGTACTAATACAAGTTGTTTGTACATAAAATTTCAATTAATTTTGATGATTCCATCGTTGTATCGCATTTTTACAAGCAGCAGTTTATATACGTATATTGTTCAAATTTTCAATCGTTAATAACTTAACACTTGACGTTAATGCAATTTTTTCAAATATTAATTCATTAATTAAATTAAAAATTAATAAATAGTAACAAAGAAAAATAATAGTCCAACATCATATAGAAAGGAAAATCGTTCGTTGTGTCCCTGAAGCACATTGGATAGCGCGTTGTACTTCTAATCCAAAAGTCGGGGGTTCGAATCCCACCTAAGATGGCCTAATTTCCGAGAATGTGTGCTTTCTTTTTAACTATACTATTTACTATTTTATTAGAATAATTAAATTTAATGAATGGATAAATAACAAACAAACAAAAATAGTCCAACACCATATAAAGAAAAGAAAATTGTAAGGAAAATCGCTTTCTATTTTGCCACTTAATATTGTGATTCTGTCATATTTATATTCATTGTCATATTTATACATATTTATATTAATTGTAACTATTTAATAAAAAATAACTAAAATATAAATTTTTTTTGTTGACCTAAGTAGGAATTGACTTAATTTTTTTCTTTTTATATAATACTTGTTCATATATCATCCCATTCAAAATATTCCGCAAGATGTTTAAGACTAAAATCACAAAAATTTTGTTCAGAACTGTAGATGAACTGAAATATGCTGATATTTCACACGCATTTATGCTAACAAATATCTACTACATTGTTCGAATCAATTGGGACAAATCGTAAAAAAAGATTTTTTTCTAAAATCCCAGCTTTTAATCACATAACTTAATACAGGGGTGACCAACCCGTGGCACGCATGCTACAGTGTAGCACGGCAGTGTTGTGAAAGTGGCACGCGAAAACTAATTAAAAAATTAAGAAACCTGAAAAAAATTATTATAAATTAACATTTTTCTTTTCAATTTTATTGGAATATGGTTTGTTTGGACAAGAAAAACAATTTAAAAATTATTTTTGAATGCATATAATTAATTGAATTACAATAAAAATTATTGTGTAGATAATACTTTTTATTGTGAGCGCTGGCATTTCGAAGAAAGTGCACTCTGAGATTTCGACATTTGAGAGAGCATGTTTTAAGACTATATCTTCGGCTAATGTTAAAAAAATAGGGACCGAATTCGGAATATTTTTTCAGATATAAAAGTACTCAAACATTAATATTATATTCTGGCTACGCTATATATTGTAGAGAACCGCTTATTTTATCATACTACTAATTTTTATCCGAGTTGACACATTTTTTCTTTTATAAAATGTGTTTTGATTTTTTTTCCTACACCGTAATGCTAAATGAGCTATCCTTTCCATAAGCTTGCTATCCCTTCACATGTTAAAAGGAAAAACTAATTTTTATGAAATATTTTGAAATTTTAAAAACACAAATTTTTATAAAAATTGAGGCAATTTTTCTGTCTGAAAATGTGCTCCGCGTCAAGTTTACGTTGTCGTACATATGGCGAAAACAGCCTTAAAATATCTGGAGGAAAACAAGGAACTCTGTCCATTGAATGCTTGCTACTCAAAAATGAAAATTGGCTATGGGATTTAGCTTTTCTAACCGATATCATGGGACATTTAAACTTAAGAATACAATCAAAGGATTGTGTTTTTCCTATTTTTAGTAGTTGTGTATCTTCTTTTGCAAACAAACTATGCGTTTTTTTTGTCTCGATTTTTGGGGAGAAAAAAAACAGATTTTCAATAATGTAGGACCAAAGTTAAAAACACTCCGAGCTATTTATATACTTAAAAATTTAGAAACACAATTTTAAAGGATTCATTGAATACTATGTTTGATGACTTTCAAGATGATAAAAAAATATTTATCTTTTAGCAAATTCTTTTTCAATTTATCTGCAAACATTTATTTTTACCCACAAAATGCAAACCAAAAATTATTGATCTACAGCGCCATACTCTACTAAAAAGCAAATACAGGAAACTTATTTCAACTCCAAGGGATACGAATTACACTGACTTTTGGAAATTTCTACCAACAAGCAATTTTCCAAATTTATGCAATTTGGCTGCCAGATATTGTTGTAGGTTTTGATCAATATATATTTGCAAGCAATGTTATTTATTATTAGATGACTAGGTAAAAACTACATATATAAAAGCCACATTAAGCAAGTTTTGACTGTTTATAATAAATATTTAGAATTGAATGTTCCAAGTTATTTATTTTTATTTTATAATATCCTAGCTGATAGTGAACGAGTAAAAGTTTAATAATAAAACCTAAAAATTGCACTTTTTGTTTAATTATATTATTTTGAAATATCCATTACTTAGACTTGCATAAAAGTGAACTATTTGCGTATAAAAATCCCATTATAAGTAACATTTTTAAAACTTTTAATAGTTTTTATTTGTTAGAAAAGTTCAAAGGGGTATGCATGTTTTTTTTAATCAAATAGTGGCATTCCTTTCAAAAAGGTTGGCCACCCCTGCCTTAAGTAGCCAGAAAATCTCTATATAAGTATGAGAAGTATGTCCTTATATAGCAGAAATGACCTCTTCAACTCACACTGGTATTGACTCCACTGGTGCAGCGTACATGTTCTTAACTTGTGCAATTCATCTTAGCTAACTTTGTGGAACAACACTTGTATAGCATTTTCATTACTTGTTCTGTTGTCGTGCAACTCATCTTAGTTAAACGATTCTTGAGAATGTCATGAATTCTCAATAGGATTTAGGTCTGGTGAATTAATATGTCAATTAAGCAAATCTATTTTATTTTCCCGCATAAAAATGTCTGGACAAATACTGAATTGTGACAAGAAGCCAAATCATGTTGAAATGTTTCCATGGATGGAACAATTCTACTGCATACTATTTTCTGTATTTAACATAATTCATAATGCGTTTAAAATTAACTCAGCTTCCAGTACCATTTGTTGTGAAAAACACCAAAACATTTGTTTAGAAGGGTGTTTTACAGTCTGTTGGATATGATCTGGCAGCAGAGTTTCAACTTCACTTCATCTACCTAAACTTGATTTTCATACCTGCACAAATAAATGCATTTTATCGCTTAAAAATTACTTTCTTCTAGTCGTTAACAGTCCAGGATCTGTATTTTTGGCCCTGCTAAACGTTGTTTTTTTTTTTTTCGTTTTCTGAGTAAGGAATTGCCTTTTCTTTTGTCTTGATGCCTTACGGCTAACTACCAAAAAAAGTGTAACATACGGCTTTTCCTTGGTATTACTATGAAAATGTCTTTTTAAATCACATCCTCTATAAAAGCCTTATTACATATTTCACAAACATGAAGCTTTACCTTGGTATGTTTACGTAAATTTTCATTTAAGGAACTACTGTGTGGAAAACCTTGTTGCATATCTCACTAACATGAGGTTTTTCTTTGGTATGCAAGGTGAACTAATAGTAGACCATTCATCTAAAAGTGTTCCTGAAACTGATTACGGTGCGTTCTTCTTTATTTGGTCGGCTATAATTAGTTCTCGCAGCCGGTCGAAAGTTCTAGACTTAAACCGGAAATCCATCCATCGAAGTACGTTTGTATTTCGTAGAAAAAATCTTGCCAAGTTCATTCATTAGATTTTCGGTGAGAAATAAAGAGTTGACGAAGTTTCTCCGGGGATAACTTGGAACCTTTTAAAGCAGTAAAACTCTAACGGTTGTAATCGTTGCATTTATCCGCTGGCCTTCAATCAAATGGAGCAATGTCGATAGGAATCAGTCCCATAAGCTTTTGTACCCAATCCTTCTTCGGCAAGAATGTTAGTTCCGTATGTCGTTCAAATAAAGTCAGGTTCAAGCTAATATCGTCCTTCATATTAAACTTATGAAAAGTTTCGTGAATCAGTTTCGGTGCTTGCGCGTTTTCGACACCATGGTATTGACATTCTTTTTCAGCCTGTATTCGCAATTTCTAGTTCATATTCTCGCCCTCTCCGTCGCAATTTCTCCTTTTTCTTCTGTACGTATGTGATCCTTCACGATGCTATCGAATATTACTTTTTAACATCCTCTTTCGACGTAATCTGCGTTTTTCACGATGAGATCCCTTTAGTTTGGGTTTAGTCAAGCCTGCTTCGACGATCAACCCTAACTCTTCGGCGAGTTCTATTAGGTCCCTTCTTTTTCTTCGAGAAGAAAAATGCCATTTTTTAAACAAAAGATCAAGAGTGTGGTTCAGAGAACAAATTTAAAATTTTAAACTAAGTTTAATTCTTTTTAAAATACTTAACTGGATGAAAAATTTATCCAATAACGCAGAAAAATCTCCCTTACTAAACAAGAGGAAAGATAAAATGTAAATAAAAAGTACAATTATAACAGATATATGAATAAAATGAATAAATACTGAAAACTCTGAAATCGACGCTAAAAATATTCATACAACGAAATTGAAAATTATGACAGAGTAATATCTTAATTTCTTTTGAAATATAATCAATAAAAATATATTGAAGAATTTATAGCAGAGCAGTATTTTTTTTTAAAACTAATAATAATATATCACAAACTAAAATAAAACCACAAAAATATTCGTAAAAAGTATTTAAAAAAATTAAACAAAATATCTATTTCCTTTTAATTGCTAGAAATATTATTTAAAACAATGTTTGTACACAAGAGATAAAGATATTTTACCAATGTTTAAATCTTATTTTCGAGGAATCAAAAAGAATAAAAGACAATTTTCTACTATTGAGAAAATCAAATAAAAGAAAACATTATTTTTACAAATCATTCTTATTCATAACTAAATCATTCAATTTAGTCGCAACTTCCGCTAATTAAATATAATACTCTTATTGTAAAATACTTTCATGAGACGAATTGATACGAGAAGAAAATAAAATATTTATGATTCTTAGTTATTAATCACATGAAAACAAATTTTAAAATAACATGGACAGAGGATCATTTCGTACATTATTTCTGCAATCGTTATTTGATAGGAAAGTACCACACTGACCTGGTGATTCGCCGATTTTCGATGATGACGAGAATGGATCACGAAGAAATTCTGAACGCCAAAGTTGATTTTCACTGAAAGGAAAACATCGCTAGGTTTAAAGAAGCGTTGTTTACGAAGGCAAAGTTGCTAAGAGGGCGTCGACCTTACTTCGTTCGTGTCCGGTGTGCGAGTCCCAAAGAATGATCTCGCGCTCAGGGACTATAAGGGCGTCTGACGTCATCGTCTTGAATTTTTTTCATTGGGCATTGAAATGCCTCGATTCAATTTGGTTTGTTTGGGGGCCGCCAACTTTACATCTCTCTCACTGAAGTATATTGAAAATTTTAAACATTCTAATTGTTCGAAATTAATTAAATACTATTTCCTACACACACACACAAACAAACACACACACACACACATCACACATATATATATATATGTATATATATATATATATATATATATAAAGCATAACAATTGTTTTTAGCAGTAACATACATATTATCATAATGAATACACTTTTTACCTGGAAGTTGTCACGCGGGACACATAGATTACGAAATCGTTAATTCTGGCAAAGCTGTTTATTTGTTACCAAGGAAAAATTGAAAAGTCCTTGAAAGTAGGTAAGTAAACTTTCTCTCTTAATTAAATCATTCACTAGAATAACGAATTGTATCGTACAATAAAAATAATCATAAAAAAAAGGATTGGGGTGACTCAATAACCCTGCTAGATCGTATCGAGTGCGCGCCTGCTCCCAGGTTAAAACATGTTGAAGTCTTTTGCTTTAAACATTAAAAATAATACAAATTATTCTTCATCGGAATTTTATATTATTGTTCATTATTTACCATCAACTATAAATGCTAATTCTGTGAGGCTTAAAAATTAAAATTCACTTAAAACTAATTATAATTTGAGCAATCATTTAAAAAAACATTTTACATTTTTGTAAACATTGTCGCGCACTTGGCTTTACCTCCTTAGAATACAGATATTATATCAAGAATGTTTCCTTCTTTTAAATGAACTCCCTAAAGAGCGAGTACTTCTTGCCGTATACTTTTTAATGTATCAGTGCTGCACAGCGTATTTTATAACTAATTAATTAATACTAAATTAAGAACAAGTTTAATAAGTATTAACGAGTTCCATGGGCTTGTCTTGCAAAGCAAAAGTTTTTTATAAGGAATGCTTATGATTAGAAATTGACCCCTCTGAGTTATTTTTCTATATTTCGCAGATATCAATATTTTGTCTTCTAAGCATTTACCACATTTTGCAATATGTTCAATTTAAAAATTAGAGAAAGGAAAAATAACGTAATAATTATCCTATTAATTAATTTATTTTTTGCTTAAAAGTAGTATTCAAAATTTAATACTTATGTTATTAATTTGTATGGTTTATAATTAAGATCTCGTATTGTAGCTTTTTAGCGTCAAAGTGCATTATTATTGCATTTAGTGCATTATTAATGTATATGGGGAGGGTGCGATAAAAATTGTGATTGAAAAGGGGGGCGCAGTATTGAAAGTTTGAGAAACACTGTATTAATATCACAACCGTATTTTTATTCATTTATTTTCAAAATGAAACAAAGAATATAAGCATGGCTTTATTTTGAGTCTGACAAAAGTAACAAGTTAAAGATATGTATTGTAACTATATGAAAATACAATTACTTATTAAAAAAACATATCTAATGTTTTAAAAGGGCGCTTCTTATTAATTGTAGTACACAACTGCTTTTTAAAATTATAACTTAAGTAATACTTTGTTTTAATTATCTTTTCTAATGACTAAATACTTTTGTTTATTTCAGTAGAAGTTTAATGTTCTAAGATATCAAAGCTATTGCTACTTTTTCCTCTCAACTGTATTCTTATTTATTTCAAAATGAAACAAATATAAGCATGGCTCTGTTTTTTATATTTTCCTTGTTATTATCAAGTGTAATAAGTCTGAAAAAAACAGCAACTATAAATGTGTGTTTTAATTAGATGCAAATAAAATTACTTATAAAAAATAGCATATATATATCTAATGTTTTAAAAAGGTATTTCCCATTAATAGAGAGGCATATGACAACTATTTCTTTGGGTAAAAATAGTTGTACTCTGGTTTTTTTAATGCATTAATCAAAAAAATTTTACTCCCTCACATATTTGCCAATTACTTTGTTCTTTTTTCGTTTTAACCAATATAACAAAAATTTGGAATTAAAACTTTATTAAAAATAATTTATCAACAATATTGGTGTTATTGTATTTTGCATTAAAAAAATTAAAAAATTTTTTCCCAAAATTTAACAACAAATCTTATGAAATTGATGTCTGAAGCTGTTTCAAAACATCCTTCAGAAAAAACACCCCACATTTCATTAAAATATTATTAAATGAAGAAAATAGTTTTCAAACTGAATAAAATAACGAGTAGAAACTTTGTGATATAATCAAAAGTAAATTATAAAACACACACACAAAAGTGAAAACACTATTTATTTGAATCAACTTTGGTTTTCAACATTTCAAGCATTTTAAATTTAAAGTCTAAATTTTCAGATGGAGATAATTCTTTTAAGTATGGTACCATACTTAATAAAAACATCCTATCTGGGTCCATATCATCGACCCTCGATGACTTAATTTTTTTAAATTCTTCTAAGTACTCCCGATCAACATCGTTTTCAGGAATTTCCCTTTTTCTTTTAAAACTCCGCCTGGGAGTTTCCGACTCCTTATCATTTTGAGAATTTTCTGGAGTCCATAGGACTTCAGGAGTACTGCCTTCAAGCATGCTTTCTTGCATCATATCATGCATGTTTCCAGCATGATCTGCATAAAACACGTCTGCTATATCAAATGTAGCATTTCCAGAGGTACTCCTGGATTCCAAGCATGTATCCAAAAATTTCATTACTTCATAATAGGGCCATGTTGTTTTGGCCTTTGTCCCAGACCCTGAAGGTTTATTCTTGTCATTTCACCTTGCCCTCAAATAATTGGAGCGCAACTGATGCCACTTTTCCTTCAGTTGCTCTCCTGCAAAGAGAAAGTGTATAATTAAAAATGTCATATGTCATGTCAGAAAAAAAAAGATTAACAAACTCTGGAGTTCATTTTGATAATCAACAAATTTAAGAGAATAAAAAATCTTATGGACTGATTATATACCACTTTTTTATTCATACATGTTTTTCCCCGCATTTACAGGTATCTCATCACAGGCCATTCCTATACAGCTTTAACTTTCTATTATCGTGGGGACTGTCGACTATCCACGAAATAGTGAAAAAACAACCCAAGTATTATGGAAGGCACTACAGCCACACTACATGGCAATTCCTAGTCCAGATGAATGGTCAAAAAATTGCCCAAGATTACAAAGACAAATCGAACATGCCAAACTGCATTGGCTGTGCAGATGGGAAAACACTGTCGCATACAGCGCCCACCCAATGCTGGATCTCTTTTATAATTATAAAGATTTCCATTCAATTGTGTTGCTTTGCTGATGCTGATGCTTATGCGTGCTTCAATTACGATAGAAGTGGGTGCTTATGGGAAGGGATAACGACAGTTCCATATTCACACCAATCTGAAATGGGAAAAGCATACAATGCAAAGCAACTAAATATACCGCAAAGGGGATTTTCATTGCCTGGTTCTGCACACAGAACAGAAATGTATATAGTAGGTGATGAAGCATTTCCTGGCAAAAGAATTTGAGGCGACCATTTCCCAGAAGAAATTTAGATTTTAGCAAAAGAAATTTTAATTTTACACAGTCTCGCGCTCGAAAGTCATCGAGTGTGCCATTGGGATTTTGGCAAAAAAATTTGAAATTCTGCAGTCGTGCATAAAAACTGATATACAACCAACAGATTCATCTTTAAAATGTATTTGTGCATTGCACAATTTTGTCAGAAAACAGCAAAGCCAGAGGGATGCAATTTTAGAGCAAGATTGTTCCCTTAGGAAAGAGAAACTAGCCAATCTCTTCCATTTACCTCTCAGAGAAGAGAAGCCAATGAGGCAATGCATGTAAGGAACATTTTTGAAGATTATTTTTTGGCTCCCGATGGGTTTTTAACCTAGCAAAGCCAAATGTGAATTTTATAATAAAGAATTCTTACATATTATTTGTGTTATGCCTAATTTTTATTCAAACAAAGAAGTGATGTTTCTTTTTGTTTTTTATAATAACGCATCATACCATTGCTTTCAATCTGCTCATGCCTTTCTAGTTTTAATGAAATGGTACCATTTTTTCTTCTTTTTTTGCATAACTGAAAATTTACGCTTTATTTTGATAAACACATTTTTATTATTCCTTAAAAAATGTGATAAATTATAGAATTTTGTTAAGTAATACAGTTTCTTAAAAGTATTTATATACATACAAAGTCGACTCTCGATAATTCGGTTAAAGGAATCAATGGAAAAACTTTCGAATTATCAAGAAGGTAGGAAGAATTCCCAAAATACACGAAAAGAAATTTTTCTCTAACATTTAAATTTGAAATTATGAAATAAAACAACAATTGTACACGTATATAAAAGTAGTTTTAAAAAGAGTATATTATACAGTATAAATATTCAAAAGTTAAAAGTCCTGTATTAAAAGTACAAAATTTTTATATACTTTAAACATTATGTATGTGTTAAAACAACTATATTAAAAGAATACATTACTAAACTTCATTTTTTTTTCAATTTCTACTATTAACTCACACTCTTGTGACATCGTCGATTTTTGTGAATCCCCATCTTTCGATTCACGATAAGTTTAATGGTTTCACCAGCTGTTAAGGGACAAGTACGACGTCTTCGATTGTTGTGAACTCACACCCATCGATTGTCCCTGAATTTTTAAGATCCACCAGCTGTAAAATGACCAGTGCACGTGGCTAAGGGTCATTGTTTATTGTTTGTCCTAGGATCCGTGACGACACTCTGACTGAAAGTCATGATGGACATAGGAGTTCCTGCATCCATTGATAATAGACGAAGCCTATATAACGGAGAACACTGTCGCCTAGGCAGATGATTAGAGAATGGCTCTAAGGAACAAAGACAGTGCTATGAACAAAATGTCCAGATGTCGAACGAGAAACTGGCGCCAGTACATTCCAAACGGGGCAGAGAGTGTGATTGTGAGTTCCGTGCGAATAGGACTCTAATGAGGCAGTGGGCAGAATTTTGTGGCCTGTCAATGATAAGTGACGAGGGGCATGTTGTGGACCCACCCCTGTTGTTTAAAAGGGTCTTTTTTAGCAGAGAAGAGCTTAGAGAACAGAGGGAGGAGACTAAGGAGGCCAAGAGACTTTTGTGACCTGCCAATAGAAGGGACGAGGGGCGTGTTGTGAACACACCCCTGGTGTTTAAAAGGTTCTTTTTGGAGAAAAAGAGAGGAAAGAGAGGAGAGAGAGGGAGGAGCCCAGACTGGATGGAGAAAGCATGAGAGGAGAGCCCTGGTTGGAACGGACGGAAAGAGAGCGCTAGAGAAAAGGGCTTAGTCCGAGATTGGAGCGGAAAGACGATGAGCGCCGGTGGCGTTGAGAATAGAATATGAACTGACTGCACCTGCTTGGCATATGAATTGAATTCTATTGCTTCATTAACAAATTGTTTAGCAAATAAACAATGCTTTTATTTTATATTAGGCTGTAACATTTTTATAATTAGCTATACACGACGTTTTTGCTAATATATATATATATATATATATATATATATATATAAGAAAAGTATATATATATATATATATATATATATATATATATATATATATATATATATGAAATTGGTGGCAGTGGTGTTGATGCGGCATTTAAGTAAATAGATGCCCGAATCCTTAGTTTTAAGTGAAGAGAAAAAAATGCCAGCTATGTGCGTGTGTGATGAGACGAGTTGAATGACGGCTAATTCCTGGAGTTCCCAGCTGTGAGAAGTGCTGGATACAAATGTTTCCCGTTCCTGCTAGTCATGAAGTGTGCCCGCCTGTATTTTGGAATTGCTTGCTATGAGATGTTTTCTTGGAGTTCCCAGCTGTGAGATGTACTGGATACAAGTGTCTCCCGTTCTTGCTAGTGATGAAGTGTGCCCGCCTGCATTTTAGAATTGCTTGCTATGAGATGTTTTCGTGGAGTTCACAGCTGGGAGATGTAATGGATACAAGAGTCTCCCGTTCTTAAGTAGTGAAGAAGTGTGCCCGCCTGTATTTTGGAATTGCTTGCTATGAGATGTTTTCCTGGTGTTTTCAGCTGTGAGAAGTATAGGATTCAAGCGTCTCCCGTTCCTGCCTGCGTTAGGAGGGCCGTTTTCCCAGATTTCCAAGTGTCAAGTGCCAGAATTCCTGAGTGTTCCTGTGTGTCCTCTACAAATTAGAAGGTGAGTCTTTTCATTGAGATTATTTTCGGGGCAGCAACTGAGTATTGATTTTGTATGTAAAAGGTTTTAAATAAGGAATATAAAGACTAGGTAAAGTTAGTAAACAATAAGAGACTAGAAAGATTTAAAGTTTTGTATGAAGTGTGTAAATGTGCAATATTAGTGTTGCGACGCTATTGATTCATTCTTGAACCTTTCCTGATCACGCTCATGGCATCATAACTATAACGTAAGGATTAAAGTGATGTCATGCGCGCCGGTCACGGATTGGTTCTTGATTACATCACAAGATGATGTCAGATGTAGAACTGGCGGCATATATATGTAGCTTCTTCTTGGAAACTGTAGGCTTTTTTGTGTGTCTCTGTGCTGTGCTGTAAATAAAGATCTTTGTTCCAATAAACGTCTCAAAATATTATTTGCAGAACCTTGAGTTAGTAACATTTGGCGTCCGCGACAGGACGTGTTATTGGAAATAGAAGTAGATAAATAGAATTAGATATGGATCTTAAAGCACAAAAGGCACAGAGACGAGTACTTAGGACTGCATTTACCTTAAGCGCAAATAAGATAGAAAGTGAGCTAAAGAATGATGTAGTAGATTTGCAGAAGATTTCGTTGCTACAAGTGCAATTGAAAGATAAGTATTTGAGATTAGAAGCGGCCCACTTTGGAACTTTGCTACATTTAGAAGATAATGGAGAAGAATTCGAGACTGATTTCACTGATGCGGAAAGCTACCGTGAAAAATATTTAGAATATTACACTCACATTAATCAGAAGCTGAGACTGTTATTTCTGAAGTTCCAGGCACACCAAGAAAGTTTAAGCTACCGAAACTCGAACTGATAAAATTCGGTGGAGACCCGAAGGAGTTCCTTTCGTTTTGAGTCAGTTCCAAAAATTCATGACGACGGGAGTTATCCCATTTGAAGACAAGATGTAGTATCTTGTGGCTTCAGTTGAACCCAAATCGAAAGCAGAAAGACTCATTCTTAGTTTTCCGGCTACTGCAGCGAATCACCCGAAGGCAGTGGAACAATTGAAAGAGCGATTTGGAAGAGAAGATCTACTTGTCCAAATTTATGTTCGGGATCTTCTGACAATGGTTATGAAGAATGCTGTGTCCGGTAGAGCAAAAATGGACCTTTCAAGACTCTATGACGAGTGGGAGGGAAAACTGAGAGCCCTGGAGAGCCTAGAACGAACGCAGGAAAAGTTTGGAGATTTCCTAGCCCCCCTGGTTGAGAGCTGCCTGCCCGAAGAAGTGCTAATGACGTGGGAACGGAACAGAAATCACCACGAACTATCCGACAACACTGCCGGAAAGAACGTTCGCTCCTTAGAGAATCTAATGACTTTTCTCCGTCAAGAAGTGCAGGGTGAAGAGATGGTTGTGTTATCAAGAACTAGATTTGCATCGAATAAAGTTACCCGTAAAAATGAATATGTTTGTACCCCTCTAAACGAGATTAGTGGAGATCCGGCGACTGCGGCAGCCCTGGTAAGTTTCAAATCCATTGACAATAAAGTTGCTTGTATTTTTTGTGATAAACCCCATCCCAGCTATAAATGTTTTTCAGCAAAGAAAATGTCTTTAGATGAGAAGTTAAAAATATTGTCTAAAAAGGGAGCTTGTTATTCATGTTTAACTAAATAAAATCATATCAGTAGGCAGTGTGACTTAAAATCTAAACTGAAGTGCAATTTCTGCTCTTTATCTCATTATAATATTATGTGTAGTAAAAAACTTGATAAGCATTTAAGTGTTAAAAATTCTCCTTCCACTATTACTCTTTCTAATCAATGTAGTAGAGATCGAACGGTTTATTTGCAGACTCTCTGCGTAATTGAGCGAGGTCGAGGTCGAGAAAGGCGCATAAGGATTCTTTTAGATTCAGCTCTAGCCAGTATTCTCACGTGAGTGAAAGATTAATTGCGCACTTGGGATTAATACCGCATAGATATGAAAACATAATTCACTCCCTGTTTGGAGGAACGCAAATGAAGCCTAAGAAACATGGAGTTTATTCTATCGAGCTGACGGCTTTGAATGGAGATGACTCTTGTTGTTTAGAAGTTATCTCAGAGGAAAAAATATGCGACAGTGTCCCGAAAATAACAGATAAGCAAATTCTAAAAAATTTAAGATAACTGAACATAGAGTTTTCAGATTCATTTAGCGAAGATTTAGAAATTGATTTGTTAGTGGGTTAAATGTGTTAGGTCGCATTTTAATGAAGAATGTTGTGAGTTAGATTCCGGTTTAAGTGTGGTCGAGACTATAAACCGGAAATACAGTTATAGGAATGCAGGATGATGTATGCCATATTGATAGACATGTTATGACAACACTTCAATGTATGTAAGAAATTTTAAATTAACTGATCTCTGAGTCTCGGAAATTTAGGCATTTCAAATCCAACACTAGAGGAAAGCAAACAAAATTTTATGAAGACGCTTTTAGATGATTTTCAGCAGAAACTAACGATTCTTCCTAACGGAAGGTATGAGTTACAGCTTCCTGTGGAAACATGATCCAGTTAATTTACCTGATAATAAAGGTTTAACTTGGGCTAGACATGAGAAAGTTATCAAAAGGGCTGAAAGTAATGGCTTTCAGAGAGTATCAAAAAGTTTTTGAGGATTGGGAAAATTTGGGGATTATTGAAATTGTACCGGAAGAGGAAGTAAAAGCGGTTAAATGTCATTATTTGGCGCATAGGCCTGTAATAAAACTGCAAAGTGAAACCACAAAGTACCGTCCCTGTTTTGACGGGTCGGCTTGTGAAAATGGTAATTTTCATTAAACCAATGCTTATATAAGGGCATAAATCTTTTAGAAGTAATACCCGAAATTTTAGATAGATTTGGACTCTACCCTATAGGATTAAGTGCAGATATAGAGAAAGCGTTTTTAATGTTATCAGTTCATCCAAAAGATAGAGACTATCTTCGATTCTTTTATCCTAGTAAAGAAGAATTAGTGTATAGGCATTGTCAAATTGTTTTTGGTTTAAATTCTTCCCCTTTCCTATTAAACGCATCCATAAAACATCTATTAGATAACGCACCTCTTGAATACTGTAATGTTGTAGAGAAATTAAAATGTTCATTTTATGTTGACAATTGTTTATCTAGTGTAAATAATGTAAAGGAACAAGAAAATTTTATTGATATAGCTTCAAAATTATTGTCAAAAGGTTGTTTTAACTTTGCGAGGTTGGCAAAGCAATGTAGCATGTAAATATGTTTCAGCATACAGGAGAGGCGTCAGTTTTAGGCATGTTATGGAATTTAGACAAAGATACCCTGAGATGTAATATAAATTTTGAAATCTTAACGTGTGAAACAAAAATTACTAAAAGGTTCATTTTATCAACAGTGCAAAAGGTTTTTCACGCAAACGGGTTGTTATCTCCAGCTACATTGCCTCCGAAATTATTATTGCAAGAAACTTGGAAGTTAGAGCTGCCTTGGGATTCAGAATTACCTAAAAATATTGTTAATAAATTTATGAAATGTGCAAATGAAATGTATCTGTTAAAAGAAGTTACTGTGCCTCGATATATTGCCATAAATGAAACCTCTGAACTCCATATTTTTGTTGATGCATCTAAAAGCTCATATGGTGCATGTGTGTTTGTTCGAACTGTTATAGAAAATGATGTAAAAGTTACACTTTTATGTTCTAAGGCTAGAGTAGCCCCCTTGAAATCTCTTACCATTCCTAGATTAGAATTAATGTCATGTTGCCTCGGAGCTAGGATTGCAAATTCAATTATACGTGCTTTAAATCTACCAGGAATAAAGGTAATTTACTGGTCTGATTCAGAAGTGGCTCTTTGGTGGATAAGAGAACAAGGAAATTGGTCCGTGTTTGTGGCCAATCGGGTAAAAGAAACAAGAGAACTTACCCAATTTCAGTCATGGAGGCATGTTCCAAGTAATATGAATATGGCAGATTTGTTATCTCGAGGATGCACCCCCCAAAAGATGTTAGATTCTAAATGGTGGGAGGGACCTCGATGGTTAAAAAACAATAGGGAACAATGGCCTGCCAATGAAATTAATTGTGAACCTAAGGATGTTATTTTGGAAAAAAAGAAGTCTGAATTAGTTAATGTAAATATTTCTGAGGAATTGGTCCCGTGGTATGCTGTACGATTTTCTAAATACAATTCAATAGTTCGTTTAATGGGCTGGATTTTAAGATTTATTAATAATTCTAGGGTTCATGTTGAGGAAAGAAAACTTTCCGAACTATATCGTCGGATGATAGAGAAAATGCTGAAAGGGTGTTAATTCGGTTAGTACAAGATAAGATGTTTCCTAATTTGAAATCAATACCCATTGTAAATGTCTTTAAAGATAATGAGGGAATCATTAGAGTTAAAACTAAAATAACTGAGAGCAAAGATGATCCAAATTTTATTGCTCCTATTTTGATGCCTAGTAAATGCCTTTTAACCACAAGATTAATTGAGTATTACCATCTAAAACATTGCCACGCTGGGGTTCAAATTCTTATGTCTATACTGCGTGAAAAATTCTGGATAATGAAAACACGAAAAACGGTCAGGGAAGTAGTTATGAAGTGTGTGCCCTGTCGTCGATATAGCTCTAACTCTCCTATGAGTGAACCTGTGAGTCTGCCAGCGGATCGTGTTAAAGATGCTAACGCGTTCGACATTACAGGTATTGATTTGGCTGGACCTCTTTTTACTAGAGATGGAGGTAAGGTGTGGATAGTGCTTTACACTTGTGCCATTTATCGAGCGATACATCTAGAGCTAGTGAGTTCATTGTCTACTGAGTGTTTCATGTTTTCTTTAAGACGGTTTATTGCACGTCGTACTAGACCAGAAACTATATATACAGATAACGGAACTAATTTTGTCGGCACCAATAGTGAATTGAAAATCTAGATTGGGATAAAATAATGCAAGAGACCGATATTAAACCTATTAAGGTATCCGACTACCCTAAAACCATGATTTTTTTCAAAAATTGACAATTTGTTTTCTGACTTTATTTTATAAACCATTTTATTAGCTTGATAACAATACCAAGTATTTTATTTTCCCTCCACTAGAACAAAAACTACAAGTGTTTTAGTAAAAGCAAATGCCATAACTTTACACAAGATGTCAATCTAAAATGCGTTTTACTCGAAATGTGTTTTTTTCGAAAAACTCAAACGGGGACAGTGATTGCTCAAAAAGTTTTGAAAATAATTAGCTGAATTTTTTGCTTATGTTCTGCATAATAGTAGAAGTGTTTTGATCTTCAGATTTATCAATAACTATTTTATTTCAAAATTTGCAGTCCTTTATGTGAATATAGTCAATGTTTTTTTAAGCAATTTCGTATAATCACTAAGATAAAGTGCTCTAGTTTTTGTAAAAATTAAAATATCTCTTATCCTGAAGGTCACTTCAAACAGGAATAACAAAGTAACACATCAAAATTGAAAAATTAAGAATTTGTACATAAAATCTTTGTACATAGCGGGCCCCGTTTATGTAATTTTTCGTACATTTTTACTAGTTTTTTCCCATTTTAATAATAATAATTTTTTTTTCTTTTTCCAATTTTAGGATTTTTTCCTTAAAATATACTAAATAAACATAAAAATCACAAAAAAATCTCCATATCTTCTTTTTTTCAAAAAAGAGTTGTCGCAAGTAGTCGGATACCTTAAATGGAAGTTCAACCCCCCAACTGCCGCTTGGTGGGGAGGTTGGTGGGAGAGATTAGTACGAGTAATTAAAGAATTATTGAAGCGTACTTTAGGTAAGGCAATTTTAACATATGAAGAACTTTTAACTGTTCTATGTGATTGTGAAGCGGTGGTTAATTTTCGTCCATTAACCTATGTCTCGGAAGATCCGAATGATTTAATACCATTGACACCTAGTTTGTTTTTAAACGGGAAGTCTTCATATGACACCATAGATTTAGATTTAAGTGAATTCTCCAAGTTTCAGAAAAGAATAAAAAATATCGTAGAAAACTGATCCATGATTTTAGATCACGTTTTAGGAAAGAATATCTTGGTCAACTACGTCAAAAACGACCAGGAAAGCCAGGTCATGATGTCAAAGTTGGTGATGTCGTGATGATTGAAGAGCCATCCAAGAAGCGCGTGTATTGGCCTTTAGGAAAAGTAATAAGTCTGCTTCCAGGTAGAGATGGTAAAGTTCGTACCTAGAAATTAAAATGTAAGAACTCTGAACTGATTCGTCCAATTCAAAGAGTTTATCCACTCGAAGTGCCATTTATAAATAAATGAAATTGTAAAAATTGATGGCGTTCCGACATCTAGTGTTAATGAAGATAAATTAACCAGTAATGCTGTCATAAAAAATAAAGTCACTAGATCAGGTAGATTAGTTAAAATACCTGAAAGACTTGGATTATTTAATGAAGTTTTATATGCTTTTGAGTGATATCAATATACTCAAAAGGGTGGGAGGATGTTGCGACGCCATTGATTCATTCTTGAACCTTCCCTGATCATGCTCGTGGCATCATAACTATGACGTAAGGATTAAAGTGATGTCATGCACGCCGGTCACGGATTGGTTCTTGATTACATCACAAGATGATGTCAGATGTAGAATCAAGTGTATATATATGTAGCTCTCTTCTTGGAAACTGTAGGCTTTTTTGTGTGTCTCTGTGCTGTTAATAAAGATCTTTGTTCCAATAAATGTCGCAAAATATTATTTGCAGAACCTTGAGTTAGTAACAATTAGTGTTGTGGTTTTAGATTTGTGAAATTTAGTATACAGTAGTTATACTTGTTTCGTTGGCACAGTATTGTGAAGACTATTATTGTGGTTATAGATTTGTGCAATTTAGTATACGGTAGTTATACTTGTTGAATTGGAGAACACTGATGTGTAGCTTATTGTGTTATTTAGATTTGCACATATGGGTAAGATATAGTTAAGTCTAGGTCTAGTGTATTGTTAGGTTACCTTGAGTCTTTGTATAATTTTTGTAACGATTAAGTTTAGATTTGGGTTTGTGTGCATTAGTGCATCATGGCATTTCTGTTAAGAGAAAGAAAAGACGCATTGTTAGAAGTTGCAAAAGAATTAGAGGTAGAAGTTGATATTACTCTATCCAAGATGGAATTTAAGAAGAGAATCTGTCAAAGTAAATACTATACTGAGGAAGTAGCTAAATGTTTGTTGGAGGGTATTTTGGAGAAAAAACGGGAAGAACGTGAAAAACGGGAAATTAAGAAATTCGAGGAACGTAGACTAGCTAGGGAATTTGAGTTAAAAAGTCTGAGAGCTCAACTCAGTAATAAGTTAAATGAAAATGAATTGAAGGTATGGAATAGGATTAACAATCTCGAAAATGTTTGTATTTTGTCAGAAAATCGTACCGGAGAAGTTAGTGAACCGGTTAATAAGTGTAGGCCATTAATTAACCCGGTAGTTAATAAAAGCGCGGAGAACGCTACGCCTTGTGATTTTGAAAATGAGAATTGTGACACCCCCAGTGAGAGGGACGAACGTTTTTCCCCCCGTCTGAAGTAAGAGGGAGAGGAACAGAAAAGAATAATATATTTAAGGTTGAGGAAGGGAAAGAAATCAATGTGTATAGGAGTAGTGATTATGAAGTGAAAATGAAAGTAGGGGTATGTGAAGGAAGGGTCAGAACTGTGGCGATGGGTGCGCAGCGGGTAATAAATCTGAATAACATTGGAGTTGTCTCTTTTGAATTGAAAGGAGATAAGGGAGTGACGAACCCTGAAGGATTGATTTGTGAGAATATCTGCGAGGAAAAATATACCATTGGGACGTTAATGGGTTGTGAAAAGCAGTTAACAGTGGTTCAGGAAAGTTTTCGAAATCATACAATGGCTAAGATAGCAGGGCAGTTAAATGGGGAAAAAGAAAACATGTGTAAAGCAGATGTGCGGAAAGGCTTGGGAGACGGGTTAGCAATGCGATTGCCTCTCTCAGAACCAAGGGAGATTTATAAGAATAATTTAGAGATGGCTAATAGGTCTAACATCAGTTCAGAATTTAATTTCGAGATAGATTTACCCGGAAAAAGATATCACAGTACCATTTATCGTCTTAATTTAATAAAATTGTACCGTAGAAAGCCGGAATTGGCAAATTTGGTTATGGAGAATAGCTCAGAAGGAATAGATTCCAAAACTCTCTATTCGGTAACGCTATTTATGGATTTTGGTTTTCAGGGTAATTTAAGGGAAAGTCAATTGTATTTTAAATTACCGCCTGATCGAAGTAGCTACTTGAGAATGATTAACGCTAAAAAGAAAGAAGGGTTTCCACCAGATCCTGGGACGATTGTTTTAAGGCAGAAGGATATTAATTTAATTACGGGAAAGCCGTTTAGAATCAAAACTTGTTATTTATCCCAGATGTTAATTAATTCACTACGAGAGGATACAGAGTATCTTTTAGATTTAGGTGTAAACGGGATGGGGCAGTCAAACCATACTCTGCCCGTTGTTTGGTTAGGAAGAGTGAACCGATACCCGTACCCTCGTATTAAATGTATTAAGTATAGGAATTTGAACCAGGTGACGCGACCAGAGATTTATCTTTTGTTAAAAAGGGAAAGTTTTGTAGGAAAGAGCAACGTGGCATCGTGGATCAACAAATTTACTTTGTATTAAAATGGTTGAGTAGGGTTGGGTCGGAAGTCGGACCGACCAAAGGTAAATTAGAGCCATGGGCAAGTTTGTTCCGTGTACATAATGTAGATATAGTGAAATCATTTCATGAGCTAACGAGGTATATTAATTATATTCCCAATTAAAGTGTTTCCTCAATAACTAACGTAATGTAAGGCAATCCCATGAATTGTGAATAAATTGTTATAATGGTTGTGATAATGCTTGCTGATAGCCATAATTTAATTAAATTTAAAAAGTCTTGGTTTAAACTTCTTAATTTAAAAATTTGGTTTTTAATGTTTTTTGCAAAGCTTGGAATTTATAAATGTTTATTTTGTTTATTTAATATCGTTGGAAATTCCGTTAGAATAAGTAGATGGAAATGAGCAATTCTTAGGATTTGTGCTAGGTGTGAATTAATATTTGTATGAGTATGAGTGTTGGTATGGGTGTAAGGTGGAAGGAAATTATGTGTTATGGTAAATCTTTTGTGTCTCTTAGTACTGTGTACGCTCACAGATGTTTAATACAATTGAATGAGCGATTTGATGTATTAGAATTATAGAAATATTATAATTTGATTTAATTTCTTTAAAACCCTAAATTTTAAAATGTGAGGTAACTTTAAGAAATGGAAAAATATAATCCAGGATTCGGAATTCAAGTTTTTATTGTAAAGTTTACGTCTTATAGAATTTTGGATTTATTTGTTTATTTTACTTGTGATTGTATATGTTACTTGGATTGCTGTCCTGATCGGTCTCATTGATAAGGCAACCTTTCGGTGTGAAATGTTACGAACTGAACCAAACTGAGGCCAGAGCAGTCCAGTTGAAATGGACCTTTTCAGGGGGAAGGAGTTGTGACATCGTCGATTGTTGTGAATCCCCATCTTTCGATTCACGATAAGTTTAATGGTTTCACCAGCTGTTAAGGGACAAGTACGACGTCTTCGATTGTTGTGAACTCACACCCATCGATTGTCCCTGAATTTTTAGGATCCACCAGCTGTAAAATGACCAGTGCACGTGGTCACCTACGCACCTTCACCTACGCACTATTCGCTTGAATTTCTAATTTTTATTTTATAATAATTTTTTTTAGTTTTTTTTATTTTACGAAAGATTGTTATTGTTGCTCTTTGTGAACCATTGCAATTTCTTATGCTTTGAGTACTGTTAAAGGTTAAAATTATAATTTTTTTTGGTTGTCTGATACATGCACATTTCGATGTTATACGATTATGAGGTGTCTGTTTCTTAGTTCCACGGTTGTATGGATTATATACGTTTTCACGTATACTTATTTCTTATCACAAAGTTTTTTGTTCGATGCTCGTATGTGTGGTTATTGTGAGTATCGAAGCTGTTATATATATGCATTTTTTGAATTTACTATGTGTTACTCATCTTATTTTTTTTTATTATTTAGTGGCACATGATTCTTTGTGATTATTCAATAATTTCTATTTGTTATTTTATATATGTTGCCCTTGTGAATTGTTTGGTGACCCATGTCTCATCTCATTCGATAATTATTTGTTCGGAACATGAATTGAATTGTAGTTGTTAGTTGTTGAATTTTTTTTTCTTTTTTCTCTCTCATCTCGCAACATTTAAGGAATTAGGATTAACATGCAGTTTTCTTGTTGGTTGTTTTTTTTTGTGTGTGCAAATTTTTTGTTTTTAAAAAATTTTTTGTTTAAAAAAAATTTTTTTTAGCCAATGCTTCTTGAATTTTTTTTACGTTTGAGTGATTGGTGGACGAGATGGCGACCTCGGGTATCAGAAATCCCTGTGGAAGAGTGGGAAATTTTATTCTCCCTATTTCATACACTTTACTGATTCTGACTCTCCTAGGAGAGTGTTCGTGTTTTCTCTCTTTCAGGACATCATGACATGATTGTTTTAGGTGCATTGGGTCTAGTTGTATCACGAGATGAACCCCGTCGAGAGTCAGATCTCTGGATGTACCCCCTTGCACCATGAGAAGAACCCATACAAGATTCAAACAGCACCGGATTACTACTACAAGGCCGATCAACTGTTACGCTAAAGTTTCAACAAGATTAGGACGCTCCAGACATCGTTTTTTTTCTCTCCCGTCAGGACGTGGACAGCCGTTCATGACCAGGAGTCCGTGAGTGCCTGTTGAGAGGAAGACGAGTCTGTTGGAACTTCTGATATATATATATATATATATATATATATATATATATATATATATATTTTGTACTTCGATATGGACATTTTCCTCAATGAATTTTTCTTGTGTTGGAACTGCTGATATATATTCTTTTTTTGCACTTCGATATGGACATTTTCCTCCATGAATTTTTCTTGTGTTGGAACTAATGACGCTGTTGCATTTTGTATTTACATTTACTACAATGAATTTTTTGTGTTTCTTTATTTCTAGTTTTGTTAATTTGAAAGAGGGGAGTAGTGATGGGAGGCCGCCGGCTCCTGAGATACAGTTTTAATTTTTGCATTTGCCCTGTTTACAGGAAATAGGGATTACACAGGAATGTGGGTGCGTCTAGGTTCAACGGACCTTATGGCCGGCAAGGTTGTGTTCTTGCGCGGACTGTTGAGTCCATGCAGGGTGGTAGATTTGACGGTAATGAATCCGTAGCGGATTCTTTTTGAAGTGGTGCGGTCAGCTTTAAAACGCACGCAAGCCATTTCTCGGGGCTTTTTTCCCTCTTACGTCTGCCAGAAAAACCTCCCGTCTAAAAGCGAACTCGCTGCCCGGGGTCACCCCTTCGTCCATTCCTTTCCTCTCAGATAAGTACCATCCTTGTAAATTTTAACGTTGTTTCCAATATGTTAATCATTAAATATAATTGTTTACGATTATACGATCAGTGTATAATATATTGTGAGATGAGTTTCATTAATTTATTATTTAGAATTAATTTTAACTTAAGTCATGATGCGATGTTAAATTAAGGAACTGGGTTTTAAAGAAATTAGAATTTTGGGTTAAAGTCTTAAAAAGTAAATAAACTAATATAGCGTCACATTATATTTTTATATATTAATCACTGAACAAAAGTCGTAATATTTCTTATTTCGTACTCGTTGAAGGTATATAATTAAAAACGTAGATCTTTTACAATGAAAGGATTGGTAAAAAAAAAAGATTTCAAAACTGATGATTCTCAATTCAAGACAAGAAGTGAAATTTAGTAGCGAAGCAGCAAAAAATAAAAAAAAAAATAAATCCTTAGTTGAATAGGATACTTTTTCTAGTATTTGTGAAACACTCCCGTATTCTTGACAAAAGGAAACCTCAAATTCTTGACACTCCCATATTCTGGAACCTTGATTTTTTATCTTTAGTTTTGAACAAAAATAAAAAGGGTGTTCATATTCGCAAATGTTTTTAATTTCAATATTTTTTCGCTCCTAATTATTATGAACTGATGATATTTATGTTAAGTATTTGTAAAAATAATGTAATTTACCTTCGTATTTAAATGATTCAACTACTTTTACTTCTGCCACTTGCACCTCAGATACCTTTGTGACGAATCTGTACGGAACCTTTCCACTAATCTTCTTAGGCGTCTTTCTGCGGAATATAAACTCGCGTTTATTTCCAATCAACTCCAAAAAGAGGTTTGGGATATTTGAATTAGGTAAGATATTTAAGTCGAGAGTTGCGAGATAGCAAGAGAGATGATGGTAGGCTATTGAGCCAGTAACGTTAAACGCATAACTAGAAGATTCAAAGAGATTAGATTCGTGAAGACATCGTGCTGCTAGACGTACCAGAAAGCTGATATAAGCCAGCGGTAAATATGATTCACGTACGCTTAAAGTAAGCGTCAGTTTGAGCTACTTAGTTAAAGTTAATGACAGTTAAGAATTCGAATACGTGTGTTTCTCGGATCTCCTATTTCGGTAAACCTTACTAGAGTTTGAGGTAGATTATTAATTAATTGTATTCTTAATAATTTAATTTAATATAAATGCAAATCTCTTTAAGCGACGTAACATTATTGTATTATATGTCATCAGAGATTTTTGAGGAAATTATAACAAGTAAATAATATTATTATTCAAAATGGCTCTTGGTGGTTCTTTGCCTCAAATTAATCTTGGTGTTCAAGGTATGACCCAGGGGGTCATCACAGTGGCACCCAACGAGTAAATCCCGAGTTTCGAGTCGGATCTAATTTTCGAATCATCTCTGAGCAGTATTTTTCGGGGGTGGAGAATGTGGTGGAATTTTTTGAAAATATGGATAATAACTTAACATATTACGAGATACCCACGCAACTCGCTTGTGCATATTTAAAGGGTCGTCTCACAGATCGTCTCACTGGTTTGAGGTTCTAGGTTATAGGGTTGTTGAAGACAAGGCAACGGATTACGCGTACTTAAAGCAAGCGTTGCCAGAACAGTTCCCCGTGGTTAGAAATATATCGGAGCTAGAAACGCGTTTCTATTCATCATGTCAAAAGCATAACCAAAAGCCGTCTGATTTTGTGTATGATTTGTTGAAGATTCACAAAATCTTAAAACTCGAAATGACGGAGGAAAAATTGATCGATCATATTATTAGTAGGTTAGAAATTCAAATGTTGGATTATGTAGATGTTAGGAATCCGCAAACCACATCTAACCTCCTACAAGTTATTGATAAGTATGAGGAACGGTTTCTAAATAGAAAGATCAGAGGTTCGAGTTGGGAATCCCGAGATATACAACCAAACGAGAACAATCGTTTCCCTAACAGGAATCGACAAGAAAATTGGAGTGAAACCAGGGGTAACAATAGATACGCGGACAATAGTAGACCACGGAGAGAGTTCAATAGATTTGAGAGTCAAGGTGTTGTGGATATCAGATTCGATGGTCGACGCCGAGGTGGTCAATCGGATCATAGATTCCACAATCAAGGCGGTCGACAAGGTGGTTCAAGGAATAGTACTTTCAGGGGTCAGAATGATAAAAACAGATATTTAAAGTTTTAAGTGATCGATGTGAGTATAGGGGTGATCGATCGCGATGTATGGAAAATCCTCCAGATACAGAACACCAAACTATTAGGGTATCCTCATTACGAATGACTCCAGTAGATTTACCGTATTTCCCTATTCTTTTAAATGAGACATTCATTACAGCCCTTTGGGACACGGGGGCGGAGAAATCTTTCATATCGGAAGAGGTCTATCGCAAATATTTTTCGTATCGACCTCGTCAAAAGACGAAAGATAGAGTAGTGACGGCGCAAGGAGCTCCGTGTTGCCACTTCGGTCGTGTCGAATTACAGATTCGGATCCGAGAATTCCAGAAAACCTGGGAATTTCACATTCTTAACAATATGCAGTATCAATGCATTTTAGGCATTGATTTTATGAAGGAGTCCAATTTAACTTTAGATTTCGATCAGAAAACGCTGATTATTCCAGATGACCAAATTAAGCAGTTACCAAAAGCGGAAAAGCCGGTCGATATCGATCTATCAGATACAAAGCTCGGTGAAGGGCAAAAGCAAAAATTAAGGAATTTATTTAATGGCTTTAAAGGGCTATTCTCAAATCAGCCGGGGTTAACTCATGTTTTATACCATGAAATCGATACTGGGGACAAGGGACCGGTAGTGTCGAGACCCTACCGATATGATAGTGTCAAACAAGGAATAACCGATTATCACATTGAGAAAATGTTGCAAGAGGGTGTGATCCGTCCTATTCAATCCTCATACGCATCACCAGTAGTTTTAACGCGCAAGAATAATGGCCTTCCTCCAGATTCTCCTGAAGCGTATCGATTCGCGATTGATTATCGCAAACTTAATGCCATAACTAAATACCCCCGATATCCATTACCGGTGATTGATGATCTAATAACAAACATTCCGCATACCGGAGTGTGATGTTCGCATTGGATTTAAAAAGTGGCTATTTTCAATTGGCGATTAGTCCAAAAGATATCGAGAAAACCGCGTTTATCACTCGCAATGGCACGTTTGCATTCCTCAGAATGCCTTTTGGCCTTTCAGGGACGGTGCCAAATTTCCAAAATGCCATTGATATTATACTAAAACCTGTTATTGGGCGTTTCATGTCGGTATATATAGATGATGTTATCATCGCATCTCCATCGTTTAATGAACACTTAGATCATTTCAATCAGGTATTTACATTGTTGAGAGACGCAGAGCTAACATGAAATAAGGATAAATGCCACTTCGCAAGTGACAAATTGAAGTATTTAGGTCTCGTAATTAGTAAAGAAGGGATCGAAACAGACCATAGTAAAGTGAAGGCAATCACAGAAATGAAACCTCCTAAAAATAGCAAGGAAGTATGGAAATGTTTAGGGATGGCGGGGTGGTATCAGAAATTTATACCCCAGTATGCAGACATATGTGAACCATTATATCTGTTGAAGAGAAAGGGGGCTAAATTTAATTGGTCGACAGAAGCACAGGATTCTTTTGATAAGATAAAACGAGCATTAACAGAGGCACCAGTTTTGCAATTGCCGAATTTTACAGAACAGTTTAACTTATTTACTGATGCTAGTGGGGTCGGAATTGGTGCTGTGCTTAATCAAAACCACAGAAATATTGCATTCGAGTCTAGAACCCTCAAAAAGGCGGAACGAAATTATACTAATACTGAACCCGAATGCTTGGCGGTAATATGAACCTTAAATAAGTTTAAAACTTATTTCGGATCCCTGCCGGTGAAGGTAATCACAGATCACGCGGCATTAACAAAGCTAACGAATGGGAAAAACTTATCTAGTCGAATGATTAGATGGGCACTCAAGTTATCCGAGTTCAACATAGAATGGGAACATCGACCGGTGGTCCAAAACGTTGTCGCGGACGTTTTGTCTAGGAATCCAGCAGGCAATCTGGATGGATCACAAATTTCGTGCGCAGCTCTTCGCGCCCTAGCCTTAAACTCCCGAGAACAACTCATTCGAGAGCAAAGGAAAGATCCTTATTTAGGACACATCTATCGTTATTTTGAAAACCCAGACGACGGTTCCGTTAATGCGACTATATGCGAGGGTTGGTCCCAGGATTTTAAACTTATATATGGTCTACTCTTTAACGTGAAATATTATACAACTCTTGGAGAACTAAGAGTGTATATTCCTAGATCGCTTCGCGAAACAATAATTAAAGAATTTCATGATCTGTCATTAGCAGGTCATCTAGAAAAGAGGAAGACCTATTTAAAATTACGAGACACATATATGAGGAAATATATATTTGAATATATATCAACCCGTGACCGGTGTCAAAAATTTAATTACAAAAACGCGCTACCAGCTGGTCGTTTAATTCCGATAGTATCGAATTACCCCAATGAAATTGTAACGTTAGACCTATTACTCCCCTACCCCGCATCCCGACCCGAAGATATAGATTTTTATAAGCAATAACTGATCATTTCACTAAGTGGAGTGAGCTTATTCCTTTACGAAAAGCTTCGGCCCAGGCCATAGCTAACGCCCGTTTTGAGAATTATATTTCACGTTACGGAGCTCCGATTTCTTTAATTAGTGATAACGGCCACCAATTTATATCACAGGTATATGAACACTTAAGTCACAGGTTGGACATAAAACATATGAAAACGGTAACATACAGGCCACAGACGAATTTAACGGAAAGAGTTAATCGCTATTTAGTCCAGATGATAGCCTGTTTTGTAAAGAAAATCACGAAAACTGGGACCGATTTCTTCATGAATTCGCTTTCGCGCTGCGCACTTGAGTGAACGAAACAACAAATAAAACTCCGGCTGAGTTATTGTTAGTTAGAAAGATTATAACACCTTTTAGCAAATTAATAAATATCACAGAGGGTGCTGAATTTGTAGGATGAAACATTGAGAAATTATTCGATGAAGCAAGGCAGACTATGCGGAAACAACACAAACATTGGGGAAAATATTATAATCGGAAAAGGAGGGAAGTTAACATCAAAGTAAATGATTTGGTGTTGGTACAAACTCATTTTATAAGTGCTGCGGATAGGAGAGTGGTTAGAATGTTTAGGCCTAAGTTTGAAAGACCATATAGAGTGTTGGAGGTTCGGAATAACAATTTAATTATTTTAAAGAGGAGTAAAAAGGTAACAGTTAATATTGACCAGGTGCGTGTGTACCGTCCACGACAATCCGACACGATTAGTTCGGACAGTCATGTTGAGACACTATATGAAGGACAGGGGTCGAGTGATAGGTCAAGTAGATCGCAACCAGGAAAATTCAAAGGATCTAGGAAAACCTCGAGTGAGCAGAGTAACGGTCATAAATCAAGTAAGGGTAATGCCGGATGGGAGGATCCGAGATTGTAACGTAAAGTAGAGTCAAATGGATCAGGGAACAGGAAAATTTTTCAAGAGGTCCAAAATTTGCAGAAAACGTTCTCTGCAGGGGTCCGAACGTAGGAATCAGAAATGACCAACCCCTGAACTAAAACAGGGGATAAAAAGAGCAGTTCCGTCCTGGGTTTTATCTCGTAATTATAAATATAGAAGACCTAATAACCCCTCCCAGGGATCACAGTCCATTGCAGGTCCTTCTCATCAACAAGATTCCAGACAGGACAAGTGACCTATAGTAACGAGCAGGCACGAAGGAAGCGGACAGTACAACAAGGCCCGAGAGACAAAGACAACTAAAAACGGAACCAACAGGGCAGCTGAGAGAACTGTCCGGTCTAAACAGACGACAGCAGTGAGACCTTGTCCGTACTACCTTCGCAGCCGAGTAAGACAACCCGAAGGATTTCCAGAGGAGCGAGGAACAGCGGAATCGGATGTATTTCACAGAACAACATCAGGAGAAGGAGCCTCAGTATGGAAGCTATAGACGGTGATCCAGTGGTTAGGAGCGAATAAAGGGCAAAGAAAAATATCAGGTTGCATCGTTTCTTTCTTTTCTCCTTTCGAACAAGTGGTCGGAAGAATTATTGCATTGAAGCAAGTCACGGGCGGATTTTTAATTTAAGAAGCCAAGCAAAAGTGGACACTACAATGAGTGTGTTTTTTCTTGATGAGAAAAATCAGCTTTTGTATTAATTATTTTGTATAAATATGGAGAAAACATTTGTAAGAATGCATTTGTTTACTTCTATGTATGACTTCGCTAAGATGCGACAATTCCTTTGGTTGTTTGTATTATTGTGTTTTAAAAATGTTTGAAATTGTATGCATATATATGTGTATGTTTTATCTTACATCTGGTGACTTGGGACGCGGCGTAATTAGGTAGAACTAACATTTAATACTAACAAGCGCAGCATGTATGGAATGAGAATGTTAAGGAACCAGATGCTTCAATTGATGTATATGAAAATGTTATGTAAAAAAATGAAGGAATCTGTATGTACTATAGATGTTTGTTTTTCACACAAAGAAATTCTCATTTCAGGGTAGCTGACCCTGAGAATTGTATATTCCACAAAAGAAGCAAGATGCAAATCCGAATATGTGTTATAATATCTAAGTAAATTTTTAAGTAGTTAAGGAAACCACGCAGGCAGTTTTTTCCACTTAGGGGGTTTTTCCCTCGCCTTTTGGCCAAATGGGTGTGGTGTAGGGATATTTAATTCTGTAAATGTTACGTCCTTTAAAGAGTAGTTTTAGGTCGTAATTTTTTTCTTTCCCTTAATGAAGGAGATGTTTTAGTATCCGATTGGTAGATATATATAGTAAAGTCGTCAGGACTATAAATCAAGACAAGGAATTGGTTACGTAATTTATTTTCAGGCCGTTTGTGACCGAATAAATCCCGTTTTCTTTTTGGAGGGGTTGTGACGAATCTGTACGGAACCTTTCCACTAATCTTCTTAGGCGTCTTTCTGGGGAATATAAATTCGCCTTTATATTTCCAATCAACTCCAAAAAGAGGTATGAGATATTTAAATTAGATAAGGTATTTAAGTCGAGAGTTGCGATATAGCAAGAGAGATGATGGTAGGCTATTGAGCCAGTAACGTTAAACGCATAACTAGAAGATTCAAAGAGATTAGATTCGTGAAGACGCCGTGCTACTAGACGTACCAGAAAGCTGATATAAGCCCAGCGGTAAATATAATTCACGTACGCTTAAAGTAAGCGTCAGTTTGAGCAACTTAGTTAAAGTTAATGACAGTTAAGAATTCGAATACGTGTGTTTCTCGGATCTCCTATTTCGGTAAACCTTACTTGAGAGTTTGAGCTAGATTATTTATTAATTGTATTCTTAATAATTTAATTTAATATAAATGCAAATCCATTTAAGTGACGTAACATTATTGTATTATATGTTATCAGAGATTTTTGAGGAAATTATAACAAATAAATAATATTATTATTCAAAATGGCTCTTGGTGGTTCTTTGCCTCAAATTAATCTTGGTGTTCAAGGTGTGCCCCAGGGGGGTCATCACACCTTTACCTCAGCAGCTTTACCTCGGTCTTTCCTCTCCCGTCTTTCTTATCCCTTCAAAATCTCGCAAAATGTCCTACTCGTCCACAATTGAAACATGTAACTGGTTTTTGGAAAGAATTTCGCTTATCATATCCACTGCGGTTGTTTAATTCTTGTCTATATCCTTCACCAAATGTATGACATTTTCTATTGCACATGCTAGGTTTTTTTCCGATAGGAATTTCTATACGGTTGAGACAAAGTAGTTTTAGTGGCCTGGTTATATTGCCTTGCGTTTTCATAATCATCTAACTTCTCAGTAAGGTAACAATTCTTCTCCAGTCATCAATAAAATGTTGGGGTATATCCCTGGAAACCTGTTCCTTCATCTGCTCTACAATGACAAGTTGTTTCAGCCTGTCAAAATCGTAGATTTTTAGTCCCGAAATCCACTCATTAAAATAGTTCGCCAACTCAAATCCAAAATCTCGCCAAGTGTTCTCGGCCGATTTACAATGCCTCTTAAACTTTACTTTAAATACTCCTGGTCTCAATTTAAATCTTTTTAATAACATACCTTTTATATGTTCATAATCATTTGCCTTTTCTTCTGGTTCTCTGGCAATCAAATTTGCCATTTCTAACGGCAATAGTCCAACAAGATTCGTTACCCAATCTTCTTCCTTAATACGGACTCTTCGTGCTTGTCTTTCAAACAGTATTAGGTAAAAACTTATATCACCTTCTTTGGGATCAAAAGTACGCATTAATTTTTGCAATCCAACTGGTACGTGTTCTTGTATTCCTTCATTCTGAGAATTCCTCTCTCTCCTAAAACCCTTACTCATCATCGAGGCTTCTATCTTCAACTTCTCTAATTCATATTCTCTTTCTTGGCACTTTATTTCATCTTCTCTTTCTTGGCGCTTTATTTCATCTTCTCTCTCTTGGCGTTTAATTTCATTTTCTCTTTCACTTACTATTCTGTGTAATAATACTTTCGCGAATACCTCTTCATACTTCTTACTTGCTACTATCAACTTTTTTAAAGCAGGAACTTTCATTTCTTCCGTTACAGTTTCTCCTAATTCTTCCGCCAAACATTTCAAATCTACCTTCAATGCTCTTCCTAAAAACGCCATTTCTCATCCACTTTTAAAATAAACTTCCTCAACTGTACAATTTATTAACAATTTACTAGAGATTCACAATTGTTCACTTACTACTAAATGTTGGATGTAATTGAAATTCCCTCACTTCAGCACAGTTTCGATGTCGCCAAGTTTCAAAACAGTTCACGATTCTTAATCTTGAGAACAATTCAAAATCTTTTCTTCAAAACAGTTCTAAATCCTTAATCTTGGAAACAATTCGAAATCCATTGAGATTTCCCCGCACAAATGTCAGCCGTGAACCCAGTTTATACTCAAAACGAAAATTTCATAAGAACAGCACAAAATTCCACATTTTATTCAAGCGAATTCCATCAACTACCTTTTTTTGGCTTGTTGCCAAAGACAAAAATACAAAAGTAGCTCGTTCAAAATATTATCTCGTGATCGCAAAAACGAGTAATTTAATAACATTACTGTGTAACCCTGACAATGGCAAACTCTTTCCTGACTCTTCCAAACTCTTTCCTCTCTGACATCTTTTCCTGGTTTTACTTCACTAATATAAGGTTTCTTTCTGGGAGTTCTGGCTTTCAGACCAGCGCTGTGCAGTCCATTTCTGACTGTCTGAGCTGACACTGAAACGTTACATGATGACAGAAGTTCATTGACAATATTTTGAGCTGATGGCATTAGTTTATTTGTTGCTGACCTTACAATCATTCGTTTAGCTCTTGAAGTCAATTTACTCGGACCACCAGGTCTGAGCTTATTTTCAACACTGCCAGTCTCTAAAAACTTTTTTACGATGTAACCAACGGTTGTAAATGACAGTTTTTAAATTTTTCCTATTTCCCGGAAAGATTTTCCCTCTTCATGGAGCTATGTAATATGTTTTCTAATATCTAAAGAAATTTCTTTGGTTTTAGGAGCAATTTTCAAGATTATATCTGTAAATTTAAATGTAATCTGAAACTATTTAAGTATTATTGATAAACTAAGAAAAATTTATGAAAAACTAAGTTGAATCTAAAAAGTTTAACCGAAACTTTTGCCGTACTTACTTGATTTGATTGTATCAATTACTAACAAATTTTTTTAAAAAAAGAATTGACATTCTGTATTGAAATAAACTTTGTGATAATTGTTTTAGGCATTTTGCTTTTTGGCAAGAGGTAAGCTAAAAATGTTTCTTTCACTACAGAAAATATACAAAATAATTCATATTTTAAATTCAAAATAAAAACAAAAGGGAAAAAATAGCAATTATGAATTGTAAAAGAAAAAATACACGTTCACCAAAGATTCCTTCTGGACATTAATAAAAAAAAATTATATTCAGTGGCCTCAAGAAAACCACTTAAGAAATGCTTATCTATTTATGAAATTTATTTAGTTTTAAAAATTACTTTTGTAAGAATGGATAACCAAATTAAAGTTCTGAAAATTACCTTATCCCAATGATATCATCCCCCTGAAAAATATTTTACTTAAAGAATGACTTTTTAAAATTCATAATTTATAAATTAATAATTTGTGGAAGGTAAAAATCAAAGAAAAATTTCCTTAATTTTTCTAAGCATTCCTCCCACAATTTAGCATGAAATTGTATAATTTCAGTATAATAATTTTCTATTGAATTAAAGTTTTTATTTAGCAGAACTACAAACAGACAACTTGTTAAATTACTGACAGCTAATTGGCATTGAATTTGATAATAATATTTGTGAGTTTTTTTCAAGGCAATGATACCATTGGAATTCCTTAAACAAAAATCATGTCTATGTATTAATTCTTGTACAGAATGACCCTTTGGATTAAAAATGCATTTGATCTCCATTAACATGTAGTCCTCACCTGATCGAATTAATCCATCCGGAGAGGCAGCAATATACTGCTCTAAAGGATGTATAACTAGACCAGTTTGTCGGACTACATTTTGTGGATTGCGTTGTTGGACAATATACCGAATGTAATTTTCATGTTCCAACCCGTACTTTACAGCCGGTATAAAATCCAACGAACCCTTCTTTTTTTTTCAAAATTTGAGAGGCTAATGTTTGAAAATCAGCTACTCCCGAAATAATTAATTTGGTGTCGCTTGCAGTGAGGCATATCTTTCTTTCTAGATGCCATTCACTGCAATTTTGTCCCATTGTCCTTCTTTCTAATGCTAATATTTCATCCATGTTCCTATAGTAATTTTTATGGAAAAAAAGTGTTGCATCAATATCTAATGCAGGTAAATTTTCTACACACTTTTGACTGCATACAGCAGCTAGCAAAAGGATAGATTTTTCCTAAATAACTTCACTTTCATTCCTCTTTACCTCCATAAAAGGGCAAAAATTTATTTCATTGTAGTCAAAGTTTGAATTCAAAAGACTTCGTTTCGAAGATTCGCTTTTAAAAATTTTGCTAGTTTCCTGTGGAACAGTTTTAGAAGGCTTTGGATGGTGCCAAGTTTGTAGCCGTTCAGTCAATGCATAAAATAACTCATTTCTGACGTAATCTTCAATTGCATGAAGCAAAGCAAAAACATGTTTACAATATGCAGGAGCACTCCCTGCAGGACAAGTGCATTTTGCAGTGATTATCTGAAATTAGAAAGAAAGAGCATTATATTTTAAACAAATAAATTGTACAATTAAAAATTTTAAGCATGTATAAGGTGTTTCATATTTACATACCTGTAAAGGACAGTTTTTGTAGTGTTTTTCTCTCAATAGATGGCTGCACCTGTCAGCTGTTTCCGAATCGGCGAAACGTGGTATGGTGCAAAAATAGTCCCAATTAATTCTATTCAAATAAATGTTAAACTTAAATAATAATTGTTAAACTTATTTTATATAAATGCACTTAATTTCTGTTAATTTTTAAAATGATCCTCATAATTTATATTTCAGTTTTTATATTTTTACTTGTGTATTTGTATCAATTATATATATGCTTAACTGCAACATAACTGTATAAAATACTGAAAACGTGGCATTTTCTGTACAACGTGTAGAGATAGCTTTGCTGACAGTGTTGAATGAACACGCAGAATAAAATTCCAGTAGATATTGATAAAGTCTGAATAATGAATTTAATGAAAACTCAACACTATTGAGTATTTATTAGAGTGCTATGAAACAAGCACCTAATAACTGGTGACCCTAGATTTATTGACTGTTAACTGGATTATTCAATATGACAGAAGCTGAAAAGTTCGAAGCAAATGGTGTCAGCATCAAAATACCGCCGTTCTGGTTCGACAAACCTGAGATATGGTTTTATCAGATCGAAACGCAGTTCAGGATTTGCCGGATTACTTCAGAGGAGACGATGCTTAGTCACCTCGTGGCTCATCTTGAACCGAGGGTGTTGGAAGATATCTGGGACATTGTAAAAGATCCTAACCCCAACAAATATTCAGCTACGAAGGAACGTCTTTTGAAGATATTCGTCGAAAGCGAAAACAAAAAAAATCAAGCGTCTTCTCACGGGGATTGAGTTAGGTGACATGTTGCCTAGTCAACTGCTAAGGAAAATGCGCGCCCTCGCTGGTACCGATGTCTCGGAAAAGGCGTTGTGCACACTATGGCTGGATAAAATGCCAGACTCTCTTAAGTGCATTGTAATTGTCAGTGAAGAACACCTCGATAAAATAGCGGCGATGGCAGACAAGATCGTAGAGATGGCGCCGAGAACAGTAGATATCGCAGCGGTGAAAGATTACTTAGGAGTGGATGAACTCCTGTCTAAATTAGTAAGTCTTGAAGAACAACTTGCCTCTTTGAAGCTACAACGAAAAGTCCAGGGCTCTAGTCCTCATCAGAATCAGAGAAGTAGAAATCGCAGGAAATCAAGGCGCCACTACAATCCCGAGGAAAAATATTGCTATTACCATTTCCGATTCGGGAAGAAGTACCTCCCTGGTAAATGCGTACAGCCGTGCAGCTTCAATGAGCCGGGAAATGAATCCCAGCAGTAGACGCCACGGCGAGTCCTGCTGCCGACATTTTAGGCCGCAAAGCCCGGTTATTTGTCAAGGACAGAGAAACCGGATGTCGATTCCTTGTGGATAGCGGAGCAGACGTCTCGATCCTCCCTTGGACAAAAACGAAAGGTGAGTGCCAAGCCTCTCAGTATAAACTGTATGCTGCTAATGGCACTGAAATTCCAACACATATGGTCTAAAAATTCTCACGCTGGATCTAGGCCCAAGACACCCATTTCAGTGGCCGTTTATTATTGCCAAAGTTAAGCGAGGAATCATAGGTGCTGATTTCCTTCAAAAATTCCAGTTGCTGATAGATCTGCACAACAGGAAATTAATCGATGGAGAACAAATCTTTCAATTAAAGGAGAAGTTGCTACCATCCAAGAAAATAATGATCTCAGCACTGTCAATAGAGCCTCCAAGTATTTCAACCTGCTTAACTCGTATCCTGATTTAACCAAGCCAAACTTGGTTAACAGAGTTGTCAAACATGGAGTAAAGCACCACATCCTAACAACTGGCCAACCGGTTTATTCGAAGGCAAGACAACTAGCCCCTGATAAGTTGAAGCTGGCGAAGCAGGAGTTCCAGTTTATGCTGGACAACGACATTTTTAGACCCTCAAAATCTCAATGGGCAAGTCCATTGCACTTGGTTAATAAGAAGGATGGCACATTAAGACGATGTGGCGATTACAGGCGACTCAACGCACAGACAATACCAGATCGGTATCCAATTCCTAGAATTGAGGACTTTAATCACATCCTGAAGGATAAAAAAATATTTTCAAAGATAGATCTTGTAAAGGCATATTATCAGATACCTATTGCTGAGGAAGACAAAGAAAAAACTGCCATCACCACCCCATTTGGCTTGTACGAGTTCAATACCATGAGTTTTGGACTGAGGAATGCTCCTTCAACCTTCCAACGCTTCATTACTGAAGTACTGTATGGACTCGACTTTGTTTTCCCGTATCTTGATGATGTACTTGTTGCCTCATCTACTGAAGAGGAACACAGTGAACACCTAAAAATGGTATTTGGAAGATTCCAGCAATATGGACTTAGAATAAATGTTTCCAAATCAGTGACGGGAGCTGCCCAAGTTGAATATTTGGGATTTCTGATCACGGCAGAAGGTTCTCGGCTACTGCCAGAAAAAGTTCAAGCTATCTTAAACTACAAACTACCAGAAACTATTCATGACCTGCGGACGTTTCTGGGCATGATAAATTTTTACCGAAGATACCTAAAGGATGCTGCTAAGACTCAAGCACCTCTACATGAACTGTTAAAAGGAGCGAAGAAGAAAGACCGCAGAAAAGTGCATTAGACTGATGACACCAGGAGAAGCTTCTCGAAAAAATGCAAACTGACCTTGCCGAAGCTGCTCTTTTATCCTTTCCAAGATCTGGACTACCCCTATCACTTTGCACAGATGCATCAGATTTTTCTGTGGGCGTAGTACTCCAGCAGTTAGAAAACGAGGGTTGGAAGCGAATAGCTTTTTACTCAAAGAAGCGAAACGAAACACAAACAAGGTATAGTACCTATGACCGAGAACTATTGGGAATATACCTTTCAGTGAAACATTTCAAACACCTGCTGGAAGGGAATGATTTTGTTATATATACTGACCACAAGCCTCTGACTTTTGCATTTAAGCAAAAAAATGAAAAAGCATCACCAAGACAACAACGACAACTTCAATACATTTCAGAATTTAGTTGTAACATTCAACATGTAATGGGTAAAGATAATGTTGTTGCAGATGCCTTATCCAGAATTGAATCAATTTCTGAAATCAACTTTGATGCAATTGCAGAAGAGCAAACTATTGACGAAGAGTTGCAACAATTATTGCAAGACAATTCTCGAAAATTTAAACCTTCGACATTACCATCTGGGAAAGAACTTTGGTGTGACATCTCAACGCAAAAAATTAGGCCTTACATTCCACAGAAATTTAGGTTTCAAATGTTCCAACTAATTCATGGCTTAGCTCACCCTGGTATTAAAACTGCAGTAAAACTGATGACTGAAAAATATGTCTGGTCAGATATTAAAAAAGCAAATCAGAGAATTGGCAAAGGCTTGCATTAGATGCCAAAAATGTAAAGTCAGCAGACATACAAAATCTAAATTAGGAGAATTCGAACAACCAGATGAAAGGTTTAGTTTAGTTCATATATAGAGTGTTTTTTTTCCAGGTATAGAAGCTTAAGTTGGCATTACTTTCCAAGATGGCAACCGATTTAACAGCGGCCAAGTGATTTATTCTCAGTTTGGTTTGGCAATTCATCAAAACGATCATCAAGCAAGGCGTAGATTCGGTGAATGGGCCCAAAACGAGATTGCCGTTGTTCCCGATTTTCATAAGCGAATTTTGTTTAGCGATGAAGCGCACTTCTGGTTGAATGGCTACGTCAACAAACAAAACTGCCGCATTTGGAGTGAAGCTAATCCACAAGTGTATGTCGAAACACCGTTACATCCAGAAAAACTGACTGTTTGGTGCGCTTCATGGGCTGGTGGAATCCTTCTTCAAAAACGATGAAGGCCACAACGTTACAGTCAATGATGATCGGTATAGAGCCATGATTACTAACTTTTTTCATTCCTGAATTGAACAATCATGATGTCCAGGAGCTGTGGTTCCAACAAGACGGCGCAACATGTCACACAGCTCGTGCCACAATCGATTTATTGAAAGACACGTTTGGTGACCGCCTAATTTCACGTTTTGGACCTGTGAATTGGCCTCCAAGATCTTGTGATTTAACACCGCTAGACTATTTTCTGTGAGGCTATGTAAAGTCATTGGTCTATGCGGATAAGCCACAAACGCTTGACCATTTGGAAGACAACATTCGCCGTGTTATTGCCGATATACGGCCACAAATGTTGGAAAAAAGTAATCGAAAATTGGACGTCCAGATTTGACTACATCCGAGCCAGCCATGGCAGTCCTATGCCAGAAATCATATTTAAAATGTAATACCACAAGATTATCTTTCGAATAAAAAATTCATGTCAATCGAATAATACATCGTTGTTTTATTGCAATTTAAAGTTCTATGCCTCTAAGAAAACACCCTTTAGATCTCATTGGAAAACTACTACCTTCAGAAGGGATGCAGTATTGCTTAACCTGCATTGACCGATTCTCTTGCTGGGTGGAAGCAATTCCTATACCTGAAATAACAGCTGAAATAGTTGGGAGAGCATTTTATGAGAAATGGATTTGCAGGTTTGTGAAGTACCTGCCAAATTAGTCACAGACCAAGGTCGACAGTTTGAGGCAGAACTATTTAGAAGCATAGCTGCAATATGTGGTGCTAAAGTAGCCCACACAACATCTTACCACCCTCAATGTAATGGGAAAGTAGAACGTTTGCATAGGACCTTGAAAGGTGCTATGAAAGCTCACAATAATATTAGGTGGACCGACTCATTACCCACTGTGTTGTTAGGTTTAACCTTTTGGAGACGGCGGTTTTTGTGAGAAAAATGCCCTTAAAGACTTACTTCCCCTTTTTTCGTAGCTGATTAATGACACCATACATCGGCGGATAAAAGAAGCAGGGGAGTCGTTGATACCCCGCTGAATAGTGGGGATGTTCACGGCTTAGGAAGTCCCTAAACACAAATGGTCTCCCTTTCTTAGGGAAATCTGTTTTCTGGAAGAATCCAATGTAGTAATTACTAATGTTTTCAGTTCAAGAAAATTCAAGAAATTTTAGCACAAAACAGAGGTGATATTATAAAGCATTTCATAAAAAAATTAAACGCTTATATCATTGTAGGAAAAGGTACAATAAACTAATCCAAATTTAATTGATTTATTTAAGAAAAAAATATTTTGATTTTGATTTTCAATTAAATTTATTAAAATAGTTATAAAATGTTTTAAATTTATTTTTTATTCATATATATAAATGCAGGAATTTGGTACACACCTGGTGTTAAAATTTAAAATAGTCAAATTAGAAATAAGAAGTAAATAATATGATTCTTCATAACTTGCACATAATTATAAGCAAAAGTACAAAATAAAATAAAAAGCCCAATTGCTGATCATGTCTCTTTATGTTATTATGTAAAGTTCAGACTTTCTCAAATCGACAATAAAGTGAGTTTAAAATCTCTTACACGCATCTGCATATCAATAAACATATTGCCATAAATCCTTTTTTGGAAACTTCATTGTTATTCAATATATAATTGTTTTTCTTTTTTAGAACATGCCAGAAAAATCTTAAAAATTTAAATCCTCTTAAGAATTTTCGTATATATCTTCCATAAAGGAATGATAGATTTGATGTATATAATTGTCATTTTTTATTTTTCCATAATCCATTATATTATGATACATTAGAATTCATAGTACTCAACGAATCCTAAGATTAAATCTACATTTTACTATAGCAAGCATCTTTCAAAAATTAAGATCTTTTACTTTGATCTAATTCTTCTTATATATACAGAAAACTATGATAAAACATTTACTGTGGCAAATATACGAGATGAATAGCAGTTAAGTGTTCCGCATTATGCTATAAAATATGAATATCCTTAGCCTATAAGTGTTGGCCCTTGTTGGATATTGCGACATTGTAGTCACTACATGTTTTTATTGAAAAATGGTCACGATTAGAGGTTCCATTGTGTAGTAGAGCTGATACGCATAAAATCAAAGTCCTTACGTTGCCGTGGTGTGAAAATAAAAAGTGGGGGCTCTAGCTCGACTATCGTTCTCGTTACTTGATCGTCATTTAAATTACGAAGTCCGTCTTATTACTTTGACCCTAAAAGAACTCGTAAATGAAATATTAATAATTTATCAATTTATATATACATCGTATCCCTAAAAATAAATTCTTTAAATATACATTAGAAATTTAAAATTATATTTTTTTTACAACATTAATAAATTGTTTTCATTAGTAAAAAAGAAAATTCTTTGAATTCTTAGAATACTTGATAGTAAAACGCAAACAATAAGCTGATATCAAAGACTAAATATTATGACTACAAACATATTTAAGTTACCGAGGAGCTTCATGCATCTAGACAAACTTGTTTATTCAAAAGGATTATATTATTCTTATTTATAATTAATTGTTTCTTTTGCGAGTAAGGGCAACATATTGGGACTTCTTAATTTTTTTTCACTTTTTGTACAAAAAAGTGATATTCTTAGCCTTTGAATAATCCTTACTTTTTATTTAAAATTTCAAAATAATTGCATATTATTGCTTAAATTCTAAGATTACAGCTCTGATTTTTGTGCGGTAATGAACTGACTTTTGTGTGTGATTTTGTGCTTAAGATAGAGCCAATACATTCCTACCAAGCCAACTCTTTCGATCAACATCAAAACAATTACAAAAATGTTTCCTTCTCAACGCACAGGCAGACATGTCATGAGTTCGAGCCCAGTACCACCAAAGACCACCGTGTAGGGCCGCGAAGCACGTTAAATCTGTTGAGAACTGAAATGTCCTCCCGTGGTGTGGTTGTTTGGAGAGGTGGTGCCAGCTCAGGTGTCGTCCACGTCACTTGACCATGGTTCAAAATTACGTGGTCCTTCGCCAAAAGCCCTCGTGTAGCTGAACAGTGCGACGTTAATATTCGCTCAATCACTCTCAACGCACACTCCACAGTCAGGTTACAGATAACTGACAACAATTTTTCTTTGATTTTCTTCAAAAAACGAAGAAAGACAAAATTTTCGTTTGGACAGTCCCCTAAGTCAGTGCTCCGCAACCTTTTTATTGCTGCGGACCGGTCAACGTTTGATAATTTTGCCGCGGCCCACTGAGGGCCGCGGTAATTGTTGACACGTTGATTATTTATATTTTAGATTGTTTTGATTTAACAATTTTATTTTAGTTACATTTAAATATGCCTTCAGAATAAAATATAGTTACACCAAAAATGAATAAAAGTGATTTCTGTGGAAAGTTGCGCAAATCCGAGAGAAATGCACCACTTTAAATAAAATGGCAATAGTTTAATGTTCTTTAGGTGGCCTGGCACCATTTGATCTGCGGACCGGGGGTTGCGGATCACTGCCCTAAGTGATTGGGTGCTTTTTACCTTATCTCTCAAAATCTAACACAATATCAGTTCCCCGAAGAGGGTTATTTTCATTCTCCTAATAACGTTCGCAAAGTAGAAGAGGACAGTCTTGAAGAAGGGCTTGGTCGGCATAGTTTCTATTTATTCTATGTACGATAATTTCATTGAAAAGAAAATGTACTCTAAAGATTTATTACGGCAACTAGAGGAGGAATATTTTTCCGGCTACTTGAAAGCAACCTTGGAAGATTTACAAGAAGGCAGATGTGCACTTCTAGGTTTTATTACACCAAAAAATAACGGCATAGGACAAAATCAACAATGACCAAAAACTAAAGCATCAACAGTAATCAAGAGGGACAAGCATTCTTTATCGATATAAAAGATATTACAACCTGCTTTCATGCTGATTTACAAGAACCATCTGATTCTGTATTCAGAGTTTCAAAAGTTCAATAGCCTTAGAGCGCACCCAAATACTTTTATCTTTGTACTATCATACCTAAAAAGTGTGACTCACGAATAACTGGGCGAAAAAAAAAAGAGAACAAACACATTTTTTTTACTTCAATATAACTATCTATTAGACTACGTTCTGATTATATTTATTCTTCAGATAGATTTTAGAGCATTTTGCAAATTTTATTGTTATTATTATTATAAAGGAAACTTGAATTTTTTTTAATCATCAAATCCAACACTGTAGAACTTTCAAAGAATAATAGTATAACAAAAGTAAGGATTTCATTTTTGCTTTTAAGGTTTTTGTATAAATCAGGGCATTTTTTTATGCTGAAGAGCTTGTAATATATGTTTTTTACAAATTTCAAAGAAATGATATCGGATTTAAGAGTTTCTGGTTCGAACACTCAACTTTTTTATACATCAATTGTTATAATAAAAATGTCGAAGTTAGTTTCATGTGCATTTTATAAATTAAGTCGAAGGACTAAAATTGATAATTTTAAGAATCTTTAACGACTATTTCTGTAATTTTTTGTTGTAAATATCTTTTCTTTTTTTGTTTTTTGTTGTTTATACACGATTAAAAATAGGCTTCTTTTATGCTTCAAAACAAATTTTTTTAAAAAATATTCTTCATTAAGCCTAACGTAAGATAACAGTAAAAATACATTTCTGTACAGTAATACATTGTGTAATCTAGATATGTATTATAAATGTGAAAGTTTGTGAGGATGTTTGGCCGTCTTTCGCGCAAAAACTACTGAATGCATATTAATGAATCTTTACAGTAATATAGCTTATACATCAGATGAACACATAGGCTATAATTTATAGCATAGACTATAATTTATAAAGATATTGTGTGAAGTGTTCAAAATATAACGATAGTTGTCAAGTAAATAGGAAAAAATTCTGCCATCTCCAAGCAATTCTGGCGAACGCTTCAAAAAAGCCCCCGACAACATATATATATATCTTTTGTTTGTGAAGAAACCCTTTTTGTTTTGGCTACGCATGGCGCTCGCTTCTAATTAATTCCTGTGATCAGCAAAATCCCTAATTTTTTTTATTTGAGAATAAAACTAAGTTTTGAAGGGAGAGGTTGTTATAAATCTCTCTTTATTTGAATGCCTTTTTTATGATTTTATTATGCACATTTGGAATTAAAAAATTGATCTTTTTTCACAATAAATGCTTTTATCGGTTACGGTAGTTAAAGTAAATAAACATTCTCTTTCACACTACATCATTTAGACAAGTTTTCAAAATTTGTTTATGGTTAGTAATTAATTATAACGCTGTAATTTTAATTGAATAGGCGGATATTGCATTTTTAAGTATAAAAATAATTATAATTACTGTACTGTATTTTTTGGAGTTAGTTAATATTAACGTCGCACTGTTAAGCTTTTGGCAACGGACCACGTAATTTTAAACCATGGTCAAGTGACGTGGATGACAACTAAGCTGGCACCCCCTTCTCGCAACTACCACACCGCTCCAATTTAGAGAAGGAATATTCTACCAATACTTAGCAGGAATATTCTTTGAAAACGATTTGACTATTTATTTGAAGTGAACGGTGTATACAATTAATTTTACAGTGGAATATTTTTAATTAATTTATTAGCTCTAACGGATTAAATTTCCCAAAGTGGAGTATTTTGTTTATGTATATCCGTTAATTTTCAATGTAGTGATCCAAAAAAAAATATTGTATGAAAAACCTGCAGTAAATCCTAATGCGGTGGATAAAGTATTAATGTGCATCACCCCCTACACGGCGGGTCTTACAAAGTTCTAATAAAGCTCGAACTATGACAGTAGCTAGACATTTGCCAACTTGACTCTATCGTTAACATTTCACTATGTTTTTCGTTGAATCGCCATTATAATTTAAGAAACGGCGTTGCTTGCGAATATTAGAATTTTAACATAAAATTAACACAACAGAAAATAATATTACACTTTCAGACATAAATTATTTACACTATTTTAAGCGTTTATTACACAAAACTTTTAATAATGTGTTACTTTTGCTGAGCAGAGATCAGATCATCTTCCTCATTTTCTAACTCACAATCGGAATCAGAACCATCAAAAATTTCATCTTCTAAAACTTTCTGAATCTCATCAGTGGTAAGTCCCCTTTACGTTTAGGCATTTTTTAAAAATCAAATTAGTTCAAAAAGTGAAATTATTAGGTAATCAAGATGACAAAATCGCTTGAAAAAATAACTATGCACTCCCCGCTAGTGAGAATTTAAGCATAAGGGAAAAAAAAAAAGAGGGATTTCTAGATAAGGGTGAAAGAGGGAACAGTATTCCCCTCCTTTTTAAATACAAAAGAAACCGGTCAAGCAAATGATTTTCAGGGCTGTAATAGGCC
>BMAU01006103.1:0-11906 GCA_019973935.1 Trichonephila clavipes | reverse complement strand
AGCTCTCGTTAACATGTCCCACTATAAAAATTCATTCTAAACCAAAATTTTTGTCTAAATTTTTACACACACTTGAGCCTGAAGTCAAAATTCATGCAACCTCCTACTCACGAGATGGCTATACACATCATTTTTCCACTCCTTCTGAAGGACATTTACGCCATAATGGGCAGCTTCTCTCTTTCCAGATGTCTTTCTCAATCATATCCATATTTAAGGGTCTTCTTCCCCCTTTCATTTTGCTTTCTGGGAGACTTCAAAGACTCAACTTCTATTCAAGAAGCTCTCTCGTCTATTTCCAGCCTTCTAACCGCTTCCCAAGACCTGAGTTCTACTCCAGAACCCATCTGTTGACGGCCTGATGGGGTGGCTCCAACTTTCGTGGCGTTGCTGCTGGCTACCTGAATTTGCAAACATCAGCCCCTTTGAGTCCCTGAGATCCGCCATTCGAGAGCTTTCTGATTTCCCACTCATGTCTCGTCAAGTGCAGTGTGTTGCAATGCTTAGGACTTCTCTGCATTTAGCCTGACAGTCAGAAACGCTAAGGGAGAAAGCCTTCGACGCCCAGCCGCCAGTTCTTGAGCGCTTTCGACACTTTCACGTTTGACTTCAGCTGAGTCTGCTTTCGTAATCCTTCACACATTTCTCTCCGAAGTTGAATTCAGAGCATTGAACGAGTTTACAAATCAGTCGCCAGGAGTCAAAGTCAAAATGTCAGCAGCGCCGCTTCCAGAAGAGAAAGCAGCTAACTTGCGGCCTTGGTCTGGGAGTCCCAATTGTTTGCATCCGCCACTTATGGAGAATTGGGTCTTATACACTGCCAAGATGGATCCCTTCCCCGCCATATGTAGAAAAAGCTGATGAAGGCTTGGAATAAGGAGCTGAAACTTAAATTCATCCCCCTTGACCAGTTTCAGTGACTTTCTTCTGCTTCAATTTCTCTAGGTCACTCCTGAACGAGATGGAAACATCTTCAAACTTTCAGCATCTTCGCCTCATTTGCTCTCCATATCTTCTGTCTTATTTTCAAATTTAGTTCTAGATCCACAAATTCCAGCTTTTCGAATTTATTTTCCACCCGACTTCGATTCTTCCTTCTATTTCTTCAAATTTTTGTCCATAGTCACAATCGGTCGCCAATGCCCTCAGATCATCACTTTTCAACTCTTCCTTGTTGGCGCTGATCTGCTCATTAGAGTGTTGGTATTCACTTCTGCGATATTGGTGGTCAACTCCGATTCTTGCTCTCGCCCATGTTACATTCAGGCGATGGGCTGGGAGTCCGATTTCATTTCAGTCAACTCCGATTTCATTTCGCCCACTTACAGATTCATGTTGGCGGTTTCAATTTTTCTTGTAGAGTCTCTGGAACTCATTCCATCGCCTTGTGTTAGCATTCAATCCCAAATTCTGACACCAATTGTTATGCCGGGGTTCAAATGATTAGCTTCGAGCGATCCAAAACAATTTTATTCTTTGCTAAAACAGTCCTCCAGCAAACCAGAACAGTTCGAGAAAGTCACGCATAACTGATGAAAATATCGATAACACAGATGGGTCACACTAACAAAAGCAATAGTAAAACACTTAGCACAAAAATAATAACTCCTAATAAAATAATAACACACTCACTATGTAAATCGCCTCTCTCTTTTAAAACACGGGAGGTACTTCACCTGCTTGAAAGCTGAGATCTGACTGACTAACTAGTCGGTTTCCTGGGCCCTTTATAGTCTTTCGGTCAGAAACCCTTTGCTCTCAGAACACCCAGGAAACAGAAAGGCCCAGCAAAACCGGAGCGTACGAGGAAAAGCTCAATACAGTAATACATCCACCACAAGCTAATAGTGTTAACAATACCGCGATAGGTGTCAAGCCAGCACAGGGTTATTAGGAGCAGGGCTGCCATGGTCGCCAAGCTTATCGCCCACATTTGGCGATATATCGCCAAATTTGGCGCCAAAATTAAGTCGCCAAATCCGTCGCCAACGTGGCGCTAGCTGCAATATTTGGCGAGTTTACCATTTTAAACCAATGTTAAAGCATGGGGGCCGTGCAATGCAGTGGAAATGTATATTACAGGTAAACAGGGTTGAAATCACATTAGATACTGACAAATTAAACTGTAAAAATGAACACAAACTGAGTAGAAACAATTAGAATAAGACTAAATTTAACAATATTTCCCGCAAGGATTTTGTGGTGATTTTGCTTTTGTGAAGGATACAAGGATTTTCTATATTATAAAACTAAAATATGAAAATATTGCTATCTATATTTCAGTTAATAATTTTAAGTTTAATAGTTCTAGATATGTAATGCAGATTGGGAATTTTATTGTCAAAGTTATTTTTTTTGCTTCAATCAAAGTTTTTTTTTAGTAAATTTATCCTGACATTACTATTAACTGTTTTAGAGAATCTGAATGCTAAGTTTAACCAAAAGAAAAAATTTTGTTTAAGATAACTTGTAACTGTGTAAATCAGGTGGGCTAGCTTTCAAGGTAGAAGAAACAAGTAGTAAGTGAAACAAGATAATTTATGGTATCAAAGAGCCATTTATATGCATATGCGTGCAGAGGTTTGAAAGGTTCCGTAGCAGTATGATCAAGGATGTTATGCTCCAATTAATATTTTTTACTATTTAAATAAAGTTTTATACAAAGTAACACTTTCCATTCCTTCAAAAAATTAGAACTAATAATATTTTTATTTATTTTACTCAGTGTAAGAACAACCAGAAGTGTGAACCCATATTAGGAATTAAAACTCGAGAAAAAATTTCTGTTCTGTAATGATACCGAACGTACTTTTTTCTATAACTTCAGGCTGGGGCATTAATTGCCATAGTGCTTATATATGTTTTCCAAACTCATGAATCATTGCATTGTACTACTATCTGTGAAAAAATAATATTATACAGTAAATTTGACATTGTTAGGAAAGGATTTACTTATTTTTTCCTTTTCTTCCAATACTCCACTAATTTATGTATGCGCCCTTGAAATATGGTGGTACTGGAGAGCAAAATGTTCAACTCTCTTTTTCTTCTGCAGTTATGATTTAATGTGCAGGGAGTACAGAAGTATGCCTTAACTCAGTCAAATGTTTAAAGTGCAAGGTATCCAAGTACAGGTAGATTCTTTTCGCAAAGTGTAATTATAAAGGAGATGCTGAAAAAATGCTCTTGGTTTTCTGTATCGTGAAATCAATAATGTCCATGTCACATGATTATGTGGTGCATGTAAAGATCCCTTGAATGCCTGTTTGGCTTTTGTGCTCTCGACAAATACCTTATGCTTGTGCATCGTTAGAGCTCAGGTGCTTTTCTCTGGAGAGGAAACTGAGCATCAAAATTACCTGCAGCAAGAATTGGTATTCCACCTATATGGTGCAGCAATAAAAGAGATACCAGCTCCCTGGGAAATGTACTAGGTCAGCAATGGTAAAGCACCAATCTGAAACCTACTGAAACAAAAAAAAAATGATAAAGAAGAAAGGGAAGTAATAGTTCTTAGTAGGCATAATTATTTTTTTAATAATGCATAGAAGCAGAAGTCTAAGAGCCATTTCTTTATGTAAAAAAATCTGTATCTCATTTTTAATTCACATTCGAATTTAAATACTTAAATTGAAATTCATAATACATTAAAAGGGCTTTTAACTTTCTGACTTGTTTGTTTGTGTAGTAGGAATTATCTCCATATTTTACAGTTTTATCATGAAATATTTCCCATACTTAATTTTTTTTAAATCGTAGTAATTTAAAAATTCAGTCATTTCAAATTTTCAATCATTCTTTTATTCAATAATTTAAAATTCAATTTTAGCTTCTAATATTTTGTAAGAATATATCCTTTTTCCTTTAATTTGGATTTAGATTTTTTATTTTTTTTTAGTTAATTTTTTATGGAAAGAAAAAGTATTTAAGTATAATGTATATTTCAAATACTCTGTCCATCTTTTAAAACAATTTTTGTGTGGATTTATCTTTTATTAATGTTGTTATATCTGTTTTTAACCTTGTTTTTAAGAGTATAAATGGTTGATCCTGGAAATTGGTTGAATAGTTGTTTCAAATTTTAAAATATAAAGTATTGTATATTTTTTTGAAGAGTTTGTTCTTAAATATATATTAAATGTATGAAATTAAATTTAATGTTATTTTCATTATAGCTTGAAATATATAATATTATTGCTGAGCCCTGAGTAATTCAACTCGAGCTAGTGGTTTTGTAAGTAATTTTTAAAAAGTTTTTTGAATGACATATTTACAAATTTATAAATTATAACCAAGTAATTTTTAATAATTGTTGATTCATAATTATATATTTTTTTTTTTTGTGGTAATTTTAACTAAAACTAGTTAAAATATTTTTTACATACATGTAAAGTAAAACAAATAATATATTTTCTTTTGCAGGTTCTTCAAAATATGCATATGATTGGATCTTGGATTATATTAGGAGGCTTGCATTATATTTTTTTTGAATTTGAACCCATCTCAGTTTGGAGATCGAAATAAAGAAGCATCTAGAGGGAAGGTCACTCCTGATCAGACACCTTCTAAGGAAAAGAGTCCACCTGCTGCAAAACCCATTATTCTAAAAATGTATGTATAGTTGTGGGAAAAAAACATTTTCCTCTCATATAAAAATAAAATCATATGTGTATGTGAATATATATATATATATATATATATATATATATATATATATATATATATATATATATATATATATATATATATATATATATATATTAATTATATTGAGAGAGATTTGGTCCCTATGATCCAGATCCTTGCATTAGACATTGATATAGATTTTTTTTTATTTCATGTGTTTGAAATATTTTGATTTGCAGATTTAATTTGTACTTCTCAGCATAAACTCACTATATAAATTGAATAATATGAAATCTATTGTGTGACTAATGCCACCTGCCTGACAAAATCAGATCGCGCTAAGGGCTAGAATTTTTACACCTCGTTAGCCTTAGCATGGGCAACATTATGCAGGTGACAGTATGATTTGCTCGGTCCTTCCCAATTTAGAAGGAGGAAACCCTGGGGTTGGATAGGGGCCCCCACCTCTCTTCCCCTTCCACCAACCACATAAGAGGACTTTGCGGCAAGACAGCTATTTAGAGTACCCCATGCGGCGAAGGCACTATTCATTTACAAACATCCATGTCTTCTCCAGGGATTCGAACCCAGTCTCTATGGCACCGAGTCAGCGCCGCTAACCACACTATACTGGTTGGGCGATGTATATGAAATCTAAATATATTTTGAAGATGACTGGAAAAATCGCGTACTACCTTCTTGAAGGAATTGAGTGATTGGGCTTCCATTCCTTGTTCATTTGATATTTGAATCATATTGAGTGATAAGTCTTTAAATTGGTGTAGTTTGAAGGTTTGGGGAGTAGGGTGTCATCTTTTAAAAAATGATGAGGTCTCAATAATTGCCAATTTACAACTTCAAAGTGTAATTTTTCATTAAAAAAAAATTTACCCATAGTTACTAAAAAGGACCTCAACATACTCCAATAGATTCAACATCTTCCTTGATGGGGCATGCCATGAAAAGGGAATCAGTTTTGGTGCCCAGCATGCGGACACCTTTGATATGTGCAGTTATTTTTTAACTAGTTAACTGGGATTGACGAGTATATTCTTGAGAAATTGCAGGTTTTTGTGTATTGACGAGAATACTCATGCATAAAATGTAGTGACTTCATTCGCTATTTAAATTGTAATTTTGAGAAAACGAAACATATTCTCAAATTTTAAAATGTTTAGAATATTTTGAAGCCAAGCTGAAGGAAAAGAAATAATTAAAAAATATTGAAAATTTAAGATTAATTCATGTGTCCCGGTGAGCACCGGCTGAAACAGCATGCAAGTTAAAATAACAAATTTATTGGTGAGTGATGATAATGTTTTTTAGATGCTAACCTAAAAGGGGCAAAGGAAAAAGTCGGAAAGTTGATTTATACTAGGGTTCCTTCAGGTATGGTCAGCCATGGGACAAATGCGTGATGCGATCAGGTACTGTGCTCGATAGCTGCTGGCCTGCAGTTATCTAGCCATGGAATAATGTAAATGTCAATTGTTTGATGTTAGAACCATGTGCTGACATAATGGTCCAATTAGTAAATCCCCTCAAAGAACAGTTGTTTTATGGGGTGGAAAAATCAAGGACGCTTTCTGGTAAGAGGAATGTGATCAACCCTACAGCACCTACTTCAGAACTTTCTTAGTGTCTAGACAGGTATAAAATATTTTTGTCAGTTAAGAAGGTAATAAATCAGTGTGTGCTTAAGTCTCTGTCGGAAATTTTGATGGGGGCACTAAAACTCATAGATATCTATAAAAACTTCAAGACGTGTGTAATATATGTGTTTATGTGTTAACCAAATAAATAAGTATTAGTAATAAAATTAGCAATTTTTGTAAAATAAACCCATCTTTTTTATTTAAAATTTTAATAGTGCAATCTACTCTGTGATTGACTAGTATACTCGATTAGTTGAATAATTGCTCAGTCTAATGGGACCGATTCCTACATTTTCTTTACTTTGGTGACGTTGTATGTGAACCTTGTCTTTTACTTTTGGATTGTCTGTGAGGGATATGTAATCACTTTGAAAATTCCTTTTCCATCTCACAACAGTGTCATATGGTTTATTATTTTTATGAATAACAATAATTTCATGATGAATTTACAGGCACTGTTAACCATTCAGGTAAAGGAGTTTGATCACATTTCAAATCTCTTATCTTCTGCAATTTACTTTAGTTTTTAACATCCTAAAACAAAACAAATCAACATAAATAGCTGTAATTTACATGAGACTCATTAGAATATTTAATATGCAGAACAAATTTGCCCAGGTATTTTTGTCATTTCTTAGTAATTAAAACTTCATGATATCCCTACATAAATGGAATAGCTACAATATCCTCAGTGATAAATTTGTAGATTAAGAAAATACTAAAAAAGATGGCTCTGATTTTCTGTGTCAAATTCATTAAAAATCTGATTTTTGGCACAACAAATAATAATAATAAATTTATGTATTACAATTTTGGATTTGAAAGCATGGTGCAAATTTTTTAATACCTAGTAAAAAAACAGTGAAGAGTAACAACTGCTGAAAATGTTGTTTTTAATCACCTTATATCTAACTATTACTACAAATGAATTATTTTTTAATACCTAGTAAAAAAACAGTGAAGAGTAACAACTGCTGAAAATGTTGTTTTTAATCACCTTATATCTTAACTATTACTACAAATGAATTATAACATATTGTATTTTACTGCATAAGTAGGAAATGCTTACAAAACCTCATTTTCAATGAAACTCCTAAAAATTTATCTTCTTAACTCTGTTCAGAAGGTATTTTTGAAACTAAAAGCAAATTTCAAAAGAATTATATGACCATGACTTTTCTTCATGAGTCCTTACATCACACGGCAAACGATACAATCAACTGAAATCTAGAATAATCTACATGTTTTTAATCAGTGTATATGAGAGAAATCAGGATTTTAACTTCTTGGAAAGGTTGCCAAAAAAGATGTATATATATCCTAGTCAAAACTAAAGATTATAATATGTGATGATCAGTATCTTATGTGCTTCTTAAAACTATTTTAAACTTTATCTTTCTGCTTATTACTTTTATATATATTTAAACTTAATTTTTTTTTTAAAGAAATAGTTTAGAAAAATACTGTGTCCTTCTCAGGTTTTGTTGGTTTATATTATTTTAGTGTGATGAGATATATTGTTTTGTAGATATGTGCCAACATTTGCAGTCTGTTAGTAACTTTAACTAAATATTTGATTACTTTTTTTGTGAGGTTCTTAACCCTCTGTAGTTTTGTGCAGTCCCCAATAAAAAAATTAGATGTGATATATAAAAAGTTTTGTATATTGCTAGACTATATATTTTTTTATTCCTGGATCAGCTTTTGCTAATGCCCTGAAAAATTTTGAATCATGCATTTGTAATGTTGTGCATATTTAAAATTGTGTCAGTTGGTTAAATAACTCTATATTTAATTTTGGGTTATATATGTCTGTTTTCTTTCATTAATGTGACTTTTTTCTTTTCCCTCTAGTCAGCAAGGTTTTGGAGTACTTTCTGTTGCACTTGCTACTCATGCTATATCATTAATGTCAAATCTTTTGGATGATTTAAGAGCTGAAGTTGGAGTGAATATGATAAAAAGCATTGGCGCCTCAACATCACCATCTCAAGAACACCTTTCTTGTGCCAGATATTACAGAAAAATTATCTGGCTGGCAGCGTGTACAAAAAGCTGGCAACTTTTTAAATTTAACAAATTTGTTGTTCAGTTTGGCTTCTGTTAGTTATAGAAAAGTAATTTCATTTATAAATATTATAATTTTTTTTTTTATCTGCTTAAATCTTTATTTTAATGTAATACATAAAATATATTTTATTGTATTGTGTTCCCTTCTAGGCATGTATGCTTAAAAGAATTCAAAAGAACCCTGTTGATGGGGATAATTTTAGCACTTCGGATTCTAATACATATTACGAGGACGATTTTAGCTCTTCTGAAGACAGCAGTGATGAAACTGGTTAGTATAAAATTATCAGTGTATTGTTAAGTGGCAAATATTATCCGTAATGATCCATTCAAATTCCCTCATTGCGTAATTTTAAGAACCAAGAATTGGTTATTAATTCCACAAATTAATGTAAATAGTAACATCTAGGCATAAAAGCCTTATCTCGCACGTCTCAACTTTGACCAACTGTTTTGAGAAATTTTTCAAGCAGCTGTGTGGGTGAAGTGTTGCTGTGAACAAAACGACATGCTCTTGTGTAAGGCGTGCAATATCTTCACATTGAAAAAAAAAAATTACTCACGATTTTTCTGCTTGAGCTTTTGGTGATGGTCATAAACAGAAATGGAGCACCATTCTATTTAAAATATGAAATGCCATTAAAATATTACATACCATTTCTGATGCATTTGGCGAATCCAAGGATGCTGTCTTTACCGCCATCTTGTTCATGACATAGGAAGATGAAGAACCCCATTGATTCAAGCAATCTTAATTTTGGACAATTCTTTCAGCTCATTAGGGAAGAGTTGGTCAAAGCCATTGCTATGGTAACTAGGTGAAAATTGTTCATAAGGATTACATGAAAGAAAAATTGCTCCAAATACATATATGTGTGATAAAGCCTTAAGAGTTCTGACCTAAAATTTTGAAATAGTTAACATAGTAGTTTGTAATTTAACTGCGTAGCTCTAGTGAAAGGATAGGAGTTCTGAAAAAAAATACTATACAGGTTGGATGTTGTGATATTACACTTGGTTATCACAGATGCACAGTTATACCTTACTCACAATTTTACCTTTGCCTTACACATGTCCTATATATGATCCAAAGTTCGTGGACAAGATGTAGAAAACCATACCTGAATAGTTCACAGCATTGAAGCACATCCACTTTCAAAATAATTCCCTTGGGCAATGATACACTTCTGCCAGCTTGCGTATAACTACTGGAGGCACAGGTAGAAGCCATTTTTCCAACCTTCCATAAGACCTCCTGTGATGCTGCTTTCACTTCATCTGATGACACGAAACGGTATCCCTGAGAGGTTTTTTCTTTGATGGGAACAGGTAAAAGTCGCAGGGCTAAGTTTGGTAAATAGGGGATGTGGAAGTTTTGTTGAGGAACTCTTTACTTTTACCAGTTGGAATCGATGTACTGGCACGTTGTCATTCAGAAGTTACCAGCCATCATTCTGCCAGAAGTGAGACCATTTATGATGAATGGGTTCCCTCAAATGACATCTTCAAGAAGTGTATAGCCTCAGTGATTTGTGCAAGTGTTTAGAGACTATCTTTTCGAACACATTCATACACCAACGCAACATTTTCTTCATTCCGTGAAGTCAAAGGTCTTTCAACGCTTTCATCGTCTTTGATGGACACTGATGCCATTTGTAAACCTTGGATCTTGCCATAGTAGATTCACCCTACACCTTACTTAGCATTTTCAAAGTCTCCATTGGTATTTTACCTATGCGCTGACAGAATTTCATATTCAATGCTGTTCAAGAAAAGCCATCTTTCTTTCATCGTGGAGCAAAGCTAACTAGTTTTTGGAAGATAACAACTGTGTGTGTAGTTTGGTCACATGACATGAACTAAACCATTCTGGCCAGGTAGAGGAGGGCTGGGAGAATCTATTTTAAGTGGTTTAACTTTAGATATTTGCTTTTGACGACAGCAATGCCTGTAGTTCCCAAATTTTTGGATTATGCTACATATTACTTTTACTGGAATTCTTATAGCTTTAAAGTTCCAGAATATTTTTTTTAAAAACAGCTTGTAACATTTTAAAAATAGTTTTTCTTCATCAGGTGGATTCCTATCAAATTTTAAAAATTGGATAAGAATATTTAAAGTTATTTTGTTTGCAGATGACGACAGTGAACCTATTCTTGGTCAGTGGTTTGAAGAAACATTGGCTCCACCTGAGCCTCAAGCTGCTGTTCCGGCTCCATCAGCTACAACCAATGAGGCTGAAAGTAACAATACAAAATCTCAACAACCACCCCAACCAGTTCCTGAAAATAATTCACTCATACCTGATAAAGGAGAACCAAATGGGGTAAATATTAGTACTTTGCATTGCATTTGTAGTAGCATTTTTAATATTTTAAAATATACTTTGCATGTCTTTTTCCACTTAAAGCTTTGATTGTGAATAGATTTTTGGCTTTTGAACATAAATAAAAATAATGCTGTTTTGTATATACAGTGGTAGCCAAAATTATGGACACTTTTTGAAATTTTTATGTTTAAGTTTGTATGCTTATTAAAAATGTTACTTTGCACAAAATCCAAAGTCTTTTTTTAATATTTTTTTAGAGAATTTAATACTGAATTCAATACAAAAACAAAATTCAAATATTTGTAACGCAAAAAATTTAAGCTGCAATGACTATTGATATACGTGTCAAATAATGATGATAGCAGTGAGTTAACAGCACTTAGTGGAGTATCCTGTATTTTATAATACAGCTTCACATCGATGTTTCATTGAGCTGAAAATAGTTTTAAGCTCTTCCTTCGTTACTACAAGATGTCAGGAAACAATTATATCATAAATTAGCTCTTTTTTTATTTCATGAATACCTCATTTGGAAAAAAAAAGATTTTCAAATGGTGCCACAAGTTTTCGATGGATTGAGGTCAGGACTGTTTCCTGGCCAGACAGTGATATTTAGTCAAGAAGCAATAGTATAAAATAAAAAGAGTAAATTGGACATCTAGAAAGAGATGTGATGAGAAAGGGATCTTTCTTGTGTTAAAATTGCAAGACAGGTTGGTGGTTCAGTGACTACATCTGGAGACTGAAAGTTTTGTTTAAGACACCAGGAAACAAATTTAATTTTAAAAAGCAGAAAAAGCCCCCCCAAAATATACCATATCTGTTGATGACAGAAAAACAAAAATACAATGTCTTCAAGATAAAAGAATGTCATCAACGGTGCTCAGAAGTTATCTGAATGGTGCTGATGTTACTGTCAGTTCAAAAAACAATCAAGAGAATGCTAGCAGATGTTAGACTAAGAGGTAGAATTGCATGAAAAAAAAACCTTATAACAATTTACAGCTGTGCTAAAAAAGACTACAGTAGGTAAAGGAACACATTAATTGGACAAATAATTTATGGTCACAAGTTATGTGGAGGGATGAGACTAATATATTTTTTAATTCTGTTGTGATGATGGCCAAAATCTAAGATGTAGAATAGAGAGATATACTACTTGCTGACTGCATCCAGGCAACTGTGAAGTACTTGCATAGCTTTATGGTTTGGTCATGCATATTAGC
>BMAU01006099.1:0-122303 GCA_019973935.1 Trichonephila clavipes | reverse complement strand
CACACCGATACCGAAGCTGTTCCGAAGTCTAGCTCCAACTCCTATGCTTTTCATAAACTACTTAAAATATTCTGAAAACATGCTTAACTAAAAAATTATGTTGCCAGATTCAGAGAATGAATATTAAATACAATACAAACATTAAATATTATCAAAAGGAAATTTTGAACACATTTTAGAGTGGCAACATACCCCACCCTGGTGTATAGCGAGCAAGTGGAAAAACAACATCGTGGGCCGGGATTTTCCACCACCAAAACCTCTTTTCTATCTGAATGTCGATCACCAAGGCGTATCCTTGAGAGGAATTGGTTTTTAGCAACCATATGTGTGTGTGTGCGACACCATTCTCCTCAGAAAAAACTCCGCGTAGTAATACGTCGTATTCCCGGCATTCGGCTTTTTTTTTATGCTGATGTTTTCTGAAAATATTACCAGTGTAATTGAAGGGGTAGGTTATAAACGATTTCTCGAATTCACATTTTAAACTTTTTTATCGCAAAAACAGATTTAAAAAAACTTTATGTTTAAGTTAAATTTCAAGTTTTTTTCAAAGTAAAGAATTCTTATAAACTCGAAGCTAAATTACATTATTTTTACCAATACGAGAGATAAGTATCAAATTAAACGTGGTTTTAATTCTTTGTCAGTACAAAGGAAAATAATTATTTATAATTATGAAAAATAAACATTTTAGTATTATCAATGCAGAATGTATAGTCAACATTGAGACAGAATCTAATTTAGAGAGAGAGAAATCTCATCTGTGTTACTATCCTAAATCTCTCTCTATTATTTCTCTTATCTCTATCATTACCTTAATTTCTAAGGAAGATAATCACTCAGATTTTTCGAAATAATCAAATGATTTTCCGAATTTTCTTCCCTTATATTTATTCAGAAATGATTTATTTTTTACAGCATAGATTATTTCATATTGTTTTTTTTAATATAATAGTTACAAGGAATTTGTTACAATTTGGAAGAAAATATATACTTACAGTACCGCATTTTACACATTTCACAATTTCCATTATTTTTCTCTTTCTGTATTTACAGATTTTCGAAAAAATAGCGATTTACAAGAAACTGTTGATATATTGTATGAGTTTGTGAATAGTTTGAGAAAACTCATTTCTGCTCCAGATAATCATTTTATTTAAATTCACTAAATTATTATTAATTTTTAAAATGATAGTTTTTGTATTTGTACCTCTACTGATAGTATATATCACTGCATCGACTGTCACTTGTTTCCATAGGTAAATCCATGTCTCTTAACATTGTATCAACAGACCACTAAAGACCCGCCGTGTAGAGCGGCGAACAAATTTGGCTCGTTTGCAATGTGTTCTAACAAAATTATGGTCCAAAAACCCTCGCAACAGTGCGACGTTAATCTTTACGACACTGTTTTTGGTCATCGGCAAAAATTTTGAGACAACCTTCACACAAATCTTCCTCGTCTACAGGGCCGGACAGTGACCTTTGGGGGCGCTGGGCTAATTATACCTGGGGGCCCGTAAATAGTTAAAATTTTTGTCATTTTCCTTAAAAAAATTTTGTGGGGAAAATTTAAAATATACGAAATTTGTGTGTGTGAGAGCGTTGTCTTTTTTATTTCAAACAACTTAAAAAGTTATAAGCAATAACATAATTTACAAAAAAAAAAAAAAATTCTACACTTTTGTGAAGCAAATTCTTTTATTTGCTCATCACGTTTTAAGTCTTTGTTGAGATCTGTATTAGTACGAATAAGTGATAAATAATTAGGCCTAGTATCTTTCATTGTTGTCCTATCTTTGTTTTCTATACAGGACATTTTAGAGAACGCACGCTCCACTTCACAACTAGTAACAGCGATCGTTAGAAAAATCTTTAAAATGGTATACAAATTTGGAAAAACGTCAACAAGTTTCTTATCAAAAATTAAATTGATCACATCACAACAATTATAGGACTCTAGCTCAGTTTGATTTAAATAATTTTTGAGCTGAAAACCTTCATTTACTAAATGGTGTGTGATCTACTTCATCTGAATAATAAACAATAATAGCGCGTATGTTGCAAAATGAAGCTAAATAAAAGTGCCACTAGGCGGCGTTGTTTTTGTGACGTCGGTCTGCGAGCTAACGAATATATTCAGAGACTGGTTGGACGCTCGGTGGTCTCCGAACGTTTATTTTTTATGTATTTTAATGTGACGTCCTCAGTAGAATAAACAAATAATTATCTTGAAGGACGTCAAGTCTTATTTTGACCAAAGTTACTCAGCATCTGGTAGATGCACCTGCAATTGAATTTCTAGAACATAGTGGCGTCCACGACAGGATTCGAGTACTTTGGATTTGAATATTTTAGTTGAGCTCTGAATTTTTGATATAGAAAATGAATTTAAATGCTTTAAAAACAGAACGAAAAGGACTGAGGACGGCTTTTTCTATTTGTTTGAAGAAAATCGAATATGAATTAGCACAAGAACTCTGCAATTTCGAGAATTCAGAATTTAGAATTTGAAAATTCAATTCAATGATAAATTTGCGAGAATGGACTCTTGCCAGAACGCGATTTCAGAAAGATTGTTGTTGTCTGATAATGGTGAGTGCTTATTCACTAAAGATTTGGACGATGCTGAAATCTACCGAGAAAAGTTCTGGGAACTTACTACGAAAATAGAACTGAAGTCACTAGAGTGTACTGTTCCGAGCGATAAAGAAGCAAGGAAATTTAAACTCCCCAAAATCGAACTAAAAAAGTTCAACGGAGAGGCGAAAGAGCATTTGACCTTTTGGAGTCAATTTCAAAAGATACACGAAGGTAGAGGAATTGCGGCAGAGGATAGAATGCAGTATTTGTTACAATCGATGGAGCCAGGGTTCAAAGCAGAGAGATTAGTACTAAGTTTCCCTGCAACTGCTGTAAGTTACCCAAAGGCTATAGATACACTGAAAGAATGATTTGGACGAGAAGACTGATTAGTACAAATCTACGTTCGAGACCTGTTAACTTTGGTAATGAAGAATCCTGAGTGAAGGCAGATTCTGCTGCTTTATGATGAACCGAGAAGCAACTGCTGCAAGGCTATAGATACACTGAAAGAATGATTTGGACGAGAAGACTGATTAGTAAAATCTACCCCTGCTTTAATGAAGAATGCTGCTACCGGAAGAGCAAATTTTTATGATCCTGAAAGCAAATTGAGAGAGCTTGGGGAAGACTCAAGATAAATACGGAGATTTTCTGACGCCCTTAGTGGAGAGCTGCCTGCCTGGAGAGGTGTTGGTCGTCTGGGAAAGAATTAGAAATCATCAAACAGAATCCGAGGGATCCCGTTCTTTAGAACAGTTGATGAACTTTCTTCGGCAAGAGGTGAAAGGAGAGGAGATGGTTCTTTTGGCACGGACCGGCCTCACCCTCCTCCAGAATCCACGAAAAAAGGATTATCATGCAACACAGATAAATAAGGTAGAAACGACGACAGCAGCAGCTTTTAGTATAAATATGGACAACCCAGGTAAGAGAATTTTAAACTGTATTTTTTTGTAATAAGTCACATCCAAGTGAAAAATGTTACTCAGCAAAGAAAATGACAATAGCTGTTAAGGAAAATTTATTGTTAAAAAAGGGGGCATGCTTTTCTTGTCTCAAAACTGGTCATTTAAGTAAATTCTGTAATATTAAAAATCAATTAAATTGTTCTTATTGTAATAACCATCACTTTGAAATAATGTGTTCTGAAAAAGAAATGAAAACGAAATTTATTCCAAAATCGGAAAGTTCTCTCTCTAACTCCAGTAAAAGCAAAACTGTATTTTTGCAAACGTTTTGCGTTATTATTCGGTGTCAAGGTCAGGAAAAATTAATCTGTGCTGTGATTGATAGTGGATCTCAAAGTACTTACGTTAGCGAAAATGTAATAACTCATCTAAAAGCCCTTCCGCTTAGAAGCGAAACAGTAATTCATGCACTCTTTGAGGGGAGTGAAAGCAAAACAAAAAATATGATCTATTTCCGGTAGAGGTTAGTAATTTAAATGAGGTTGATTCAAAGACATTGAGACGCCTTGTCGAAATCACGTGACGAGGATAGCAACATTTCCTCACGTTTTGAATCAGTGTGTAAATTTCGTATGCTTGATATGTTTACTTCTTGTGTGCGAAGCTTATTTCTGAAATTTTATTTATTTTTATTATATTTTTGCATTATCCTTGTTTAATAATTAGATATGAAGTATTTTTCGTAATTTTTTAGCATAATTTTTGTTTCATTTTAGAATATTTGTAATTAGGTGTTAGTGTGCGAAGCCGGTAGCTTCTTGCAGTGTTTATATATTTATTAATAGCTCTAGATTATATTTTAGCATCCTAATAATCATTCCTTTGTTTTCATGTAGTTTATTATGTTTATTTACGCACGAAAATGATTTACAGTATAGAATTGAGACCATTGAATTTGGAAAAACTTCTCATGTGTGTACAATTACTTATTGGCACATATATTATATCACTCCTCATAAATTCACAAAATAGTGTAATTTATAAGAAACGTGCAGATATGAAATGGCCCCACTTTGAAATGTTAATGTTTATACCTTTCATTCTCTGATTCCCTTAGTAAACACCAGCTACAAATATTTAATGTTTTTAGAAATACTATCCCTATAATTTCTCATAGAAGAGTATGAAACATTCAGAAACAGGAAATGCAAGTAAATATAATTTTGGAAATGAATTTATAATAAGATTTGTCAATGACATGGATATATTTTTGTTTATTTAAAAATTTTCATACCTATTTCTAATGTTTAACAAGAGATTTATACTTTTTGAGAGTAGTATGTATAAAATAATAGTTGGTTAATAATGAAAGTTTTTGATTAATAATTAGGAATTCTTCTGTGACAAAAATGAAATTGTTTTTAATATCATTTAAAGGTTTGGGATATTTGAAGTAATTTCATTATAAACAAACATTTGATATCTTTTATAGTTTGACTTCCTTTGTAATTATTACCCTTGAAAAGGTTAGAATTTTTTTAAAAATGCCTGTCTCCAACATTCAGAAAGAAATGAACTTGACTTTTTAAAAATAAATTAAGAAACATGCTTAAAGAAATAGGCTTTTTAATAAAATTATTTTAAAGTAGAACAAATTAAATTGTTTTCATGAATATTTCTCATATAGTGAAGCAGAAAATTCTTGTCGGACAGTCTTATTCAATAGTCATACTCATTTTAACGTACATTATTTATTGACACTTACTTTTAACATTACATAAATACACTATAAGTAAATAAAGCAGATTCTCTAGGAATGTAACACTATACTATAAGGACAAATAGAGAACAAATAGAGGATCTAACGAACTAACTTTTTTTTGTTGTGCCCATGGACAATCAGATAACGTCGTGAGCTCTCTGAACCGCCTCCGCAAGTCTCGGCGGATCAGCGCTGTAAATAACCTCGCGTAGCTCCGAAGCCAGTGGCACCATTCCGAGCCGTATAATATGCGGAGTAAGGGCCGGGCATTCTATGATGTGGTCTGGCGTTAAGGGGCCTCCGGTGCAGTTCTTGCAGGGGATGTAAGTTCTAGTTTTGTCTGATGAGATCTTCATATTTTTAAAATGGCCTTCACTTGAGTCTCTGTAATTATGGATGTAAGATTTCTAGAGCCAAATCAAAATCGACAATGAAGGTTTTTTGTAGCGATGAGGCAGAAGTCTGTAATTTGCGACCGCATTTGCATCGCAAGCGTAATGGTGGGACAAAGTTGGGTCATCGTTTCTGCCCTCTTTGGCCAGGGAGTCCGCACACTCATTCCCCTCAATGTTTACGTGAGCAGGAATTCATTGCAATAGGCAGGATTTCCCTGCGATGCAAACCTTTCCGTAGGACATTGATAGCAGAGGTTATGTTTACGTATCTCCTTTAACGATTTATTCTAAGGTCGCTCTTGAGTCGGAGAAAATAGCCAATCCCTCAGTTGTGCCCGAGTATTTCCAGATGGGTTCGAATACAGGATGAGTGCCTCCTTAATCGCAAGAAGTTCGCTGGTAAAATTAGACGCTATTAATCCAGTGTTAATTTTGTGCATTTTCTTTCTTTATTTGGAAGTTGGAAGAGAATACCAGCTCCTCCCTTGTTGAGAGAAATGTCAGATGAGCAGTCTGTATAGGCAACCGCAAATTCTCTGGAGATTTTCTCTATCGTTTCAAGGCCCTTCTGTTTGAGAATTTACATCTTTGCTTTCTTTGAGCAAGGGAGCAGGAGATTTGGAGTAATTTTCGCATTTCTTTTGGAGGCCTTCTGGGGAAGCAGGCTCTTGCACTTAAGGTTCAAAATGGAATGTTCTTAATTTATTTGAATTACCAATATCCTCATCAAGTTGTAGCGTTGATGATCTTTAAGTCTCTTCGTATATGTCCACTCATTGAATACTCTGGTGGAGATGTGATCTGCCTTGCAACATCGTAATTTGTTGAACTTAACAGTGGCAAAGTTTTCGCCTACACTCGAGAGGAGAGACCCCGCTCCTTTCAGCTTTTTCGTTGTTGTTGAAATTACGAATAACCATTTTAGAATGCATGATGTTGAATTGAATCCAATATCTGTTTTAGGCTGAAAGTGTTTCTCAGCTTTAATACTGGCGCCCCCCCTTTTCAATCACAATTTTTATCGCGCCCCCCGCCACGCCAATATCATTTGCTGAATGCGGCAATAATGCGCACGATAAAGCGACGATATTTATTATAAACCGTACAAATTCATGACATAAAAATTAAATTTTGTATATGTTACTTTTAGCAAAAGAAGAGTTAGTAATAGGATAAATACTGAGTTATTTTTTTCTTTCTCTGATTTTTAAATTGGAACATTCTTACAAAATGCGGTGGTTTGCTTAGAAGACAAAATATGAATATCAGCTAAATATAGAAAATGAACTCAGAGGGTCAATTTCTTCTATCTTAAAGAAGCTCCTTTCAAAAACTTTGCTCTGTAAGACAAGCCCATGGAATTAGCTAATAATTATTAAACGTTCTTAAATTTATTATTAATTAATTAGTCATAAAATACTCTGTGCACCACTCATACATTAAAAGCAGTGTTTCTCAAACTTTCAATACTGGCGACCCAATTTTCAATCATAATTTTTGTCTCGCCCCCTGTACAACAATAATGTATTTACTGCAATAAAAATGCACTTTGAGAGAGAGACGCTAAAGTTACAATACGATCTTAATTATAAACCGTACAAATTAATACGATAAATATATTAAATTTTGAGTATATTTTAAGTAATTTATATATTTTAAGAAAATTACTTAAAATATATATTACTTAGAATTATGTTATTTTTCTTTCTCTAATTTTTAAATTGGAACAGATCGCAAAATGATGTATTTAATTAAAGATTTATTTCCTTCAGCATATTCATTTCTCAAAGCACAAATGTCATTAGAAAAATAGTCTAGTCAATGTCGCTCTCTATCATATCCATCACATCTGGCATTATAGGGTACGTTTGCGTGAGTCTGGGCAACCTATCGGACGTCTGCGCAAAACATGTAAAAATGCTTTTCCTCGTACAATTCCAGTCAGTTTTGGTCGACTCGATACTCCTATAGCTACCGAATCTAGCTTGAATGTACATTTTTTTAAATTTCCACGTTAATTGTAATTCACGGTAATTAAGTATTTACGGCAGTAGATTAAAACAATATCATACATACATTTTTAAGTCGTAAGCAAACATTCGACCATAATAAAGAATCAACAAGTACACAGACGAACGAGCATGGTTCCGAAAATTAAATCAAGGCGATCTTCTCAAAAATACTTAAATTTTGGATTTACCACTACTGAAGTAAATGATGGAAAAAAAGCCCCAGCTCGATATGTGTTAAAACTTACAAATCTGTAGAACAACATGTGAAAGTTGTTTTTAAAACATGTAAAATCATTTAGATACGTTGGCAAGGAATTTTAAAAAGTATTTTCTGGATGAGGACAGCTTGGTAGCAAGTTACGAGTGGATTAGGGATCTATTTCAAGATACTCCAGAAGGGCTCTCAACTTCCGAAGAAGAAATCTTCATAGATTTCACATGCAGTGAAAAATTAAAATGCAATTTTTATAATAAATCGCTCTTTGAATTTGGGGTAGAGGTGGATGAGGAATTATCTGTACTGAAAACAAAAGCACTTCGTATACTATTACCATTTTCAACATCCTACGTTTTGCAAACCGGATTTTCTGCAGTGGATGCCTTGAAGACAAAATATAGATCTCAGCTAAATATAGAAAAATAACTCTTCAAGTGTCAATTTCTGATATTAAAACCTTCCTTTGAAAAACTTTCCTCTACAAGAAAAGCCCGTGGAAGTCCCTAATAATTATTAAACTTGTTCTTAATTTAGTAATAAGATTGATTGATTGAATATTAACGTCGCACTGTTCAGCTGCACGAGGGCTTTTGACGACGGACCACGTAATTTTGAACCATGGTCAAGTGACGTGGATGACACCTGAGCTGGCACTCTTCTCTCCTAACTACCACACCACACCAACGGGAAAAAGTCTCAACTCTCAACAGATTTAACATGCAGCGCTGCCCTACGTGGCGGGTCTTTAGTGGTACTGGGCTCGAACTCGTGACAAGGCAAGCCACGATCCGATACCTATACCACTCGGCTACCGCGGCCAAATTCAGTAATAAGAAATTATTTATAAAATACCTTCTTCAGTACTGATACATCAAACGTATACTGGCTGAAACACCGACTCTTCGCACGAGTTCATTTTTAAAAAAATAAAACATTATTCTTTATATAATAGCTGAACTGTAAGGAGAGTAAAACTGTGTGCACGACATTGTATACAAAAATGTAAAATGATTTTTTTAGATAAATGCTATAATTGTAAATAACTGTTTAAAAGAACTGTAATTTTAAACTTCACACAATTAGCATTTAGAATTAATGTTAAATTATGAAAAAGAATATAAAATTCCGATGAAGAATAATTGTGTTACTTTTTAACATTTAAAGCGAGAAGACTTCAAAAAGTTTAACCCGGGAGCAGGCGCGTACTCGATACTAACATTAATGGTAGTGCGGGGGGACTCAGTCATCCCAATCATTTGTTTAGAATTATTTTTACTGTACACGATACAAATCGGAATTCTAGTGAATATTTTAATTTATAGAAAGTATACTTACCTTCTTTCAAGGACTATTCAATTCTTTGATGATTTGAGAAAAAATCCAATAAAACTGAACTAAAATGATTCAAAATTACAAGACCATAATAAAGGACGCAAATCAGACACTTTTCAATTATCCTACAGAAATGTTAAACCAATCAATTCTTTTCCAAATATCGCAAAACTCAATTATTTACAATTTCCCTAAGCGAAAAGCAAACGCATGAAAGATGGGAGGGAACTAATATTGATAATAACCATACCATAAGATTGAAGGTCAATCAAATGATTAGCAAACGTACTATGCAGCCTGGCTGAAAAGTGAATCATGACTTCCCTTTTCTTTTCTACAACTAATGTACAGTATTTCGATAATAAATACAGTGGTGAATTGTTTATCTTCTTAGAATTTTCTCAGGTTCTGGGTTTCGTTTTTTCTTTTAACGAGTAATATTTTATGTTAAAACGTAATAAAAAAATCACTCATTGAGGAAAAACAGCAAATAAAACAAATTTTTTTTTTCTTTAATTTGGTTTTGGGATCAAAGATAGCTATTTGATGACGGATAAAAGCTAGATAATAAATATAAATTATGTCAGTGTGTTGTTGTGTGTATTTTTTTTTTATTATGGAAGAAAGCATTTTGTTTTACTTCTCTTTCCGGTTATTTTTTTTAAAAAAAAATCTTTAAATTTTCGATACGCTCGCGCCCCCCTTGTAGGGTCATCGCACCCCCCCAGGGGGGCGCGCCCCGCACTTTGAGAAACACTGGTTTAGAGGATACGGATGCCAGGACCCAGATTGGAGTAGCATATTCGAGTACGGGTCTAATGATAGAGGAGTATGCATTTTTGAAGGTTCTTGGTCTTGATCCCCAAGTAGTTCCACAGAGATTTCAAAGAATGTTCAATTTTCTGAGTGCTTTGATAGTAGTTTGCTCAATATGCGTTGTAAAACGAAGTTCAGAATCTAGGGTACGCCGAGATAGGTAGGGAAGGTGACTCTTTTGATGTTGTAGTCTTCGATTTTAATATCTGCATTAAAAGTGCCTCAATGCCGTCTGTCCGGGGAGAAGATACAAACTAACTAGACTCTGGACCAGAACTAACCAGATTAAATGAGATATCCTAAGAATTTTAAAATTTCAGATCTTAAATCTATACAATCAACTTTCTGAATTTACATAAAACAAATTAGAATACTTAAATCATGCAACTTATAGAAAGAAGTTTCGAATAAAAAAAACAAATACACAGATAAAATGGTAATGTAACTATTTTTTGAAAAATATCTCGATACAATTTTTTTCATGTCCAGTACATTTTCAAGTACAATAAATCTTTGTATAACAATTGTTTATCATACCTGTAAAATTACATATTAAATACTAAAGCTTATTATATTTATTTTTAAACCACCCTAATTTTCCTTACAATAATTTTTATTTTTATTAATAAATCTTTACATTGCATATACTACATCAAAATAAAATTGACAAAGGATTTTTTTTTTGAATTTCTCACTAATTACAAAATTCCTACAATCTGTTCCTTTAAAATATACGAAGCATTATCTTCTGTTTTAGTGGGAATATTCGATTTTTTTACACTGAACATACAAACACTTAATGCATACCTATTTCTACCAGTTATTGTATGTATAGTGTTAAATATACTTCAGTTCCTCCAAACTTAAACTTATTTGGATTAATGTATTGACATGTTATTTTGTTATTACTGATTATGCATCTAAAGTATCATTTTATACATAATTTTATTTTTACTAAAAAAAATTGAAAATGAAACAACATTAAGAAAATAGATTCAGAATTCTTGCTCTGAAGTTTCATGTCTGAAAATAAATTAACTTCAAATATAAAATTAATTACTTCAAAGTTTGTCTAAGAAATGCTAAATCAGTACTCATACCATTCCAAAATTTGGAACATACATATTAAACTGCCAACTAATTTCACCAATCAAAAAGTCATCCGAATTTTAAAAAAAATTATATCACTATAATTACTGTGTTCAAACATGTTCATGAACAGTTTCCACTATTGGTTGTCAATCGTAGCATTTGGCGGTTTTATGATTTTAAGAGATTAGAGAGTCTATGTTATAATATAAAAGTGCTCCGAATTTGCACTCTCAATACACGTCACACAAAAATATCAGTGATTTTGGACAATTAACCCATTAAAAATAATTTTGAATTTTTTCTGAAATTACCTTTCTTTTTTTTTTACTGAACTTTTTGCATTAATGTAGATTATTGCGAACAGCAATTTGTCAAGTTATTCATTTAAGGGTAAATAGAGAATTGAAAAAGGTTACATAAAAATTTCGAATATTTCTCTCTATTGCTTTTAGAAAGTAAATATCCTACAGAATCAAATGTCTATATGTAAAATCATATTTGGTTTCATGATTTTAATTACTGATAAGTATCATAGAACTGATCTAAGTATTCTTCTTGGGTCAATATTTGTAAATAACTCAATACAACAAATTTATTCAGGACTTAAATTCATAAGCCGTATAGTATCAATATCAGATGAACCTTTTAGACTTTAATACTTATGTAAAAATTAAAATCCAGAGTATTCTTATGCTTAATACATTTCAGCTGGGGTTGCATAGATTTCCTCAATAAACTGTGTTATACTTCAATAATATGTATATAGTCCATATATGTGAAACTTATCATCCAAATTAATAAATTTAATATTTTGATAACCCTTGTGCAAATACACAATAAATGTTATCCATACGTAAAAAATTGTACATATCTGTGTGACAAATTTATATCTAGTCAAATTCTGAAAAACAGTTGATGTGCTAAGAAATCCCTATACTACATAATAAATACGATACACCACACAAATATTTTATAATTTTATTTTTTGTGTAAAAGAATTATGAATTCACAAAAATAACATTATTTTGACCATGCAGGAGAGAACAGGACTTTTATATTCAATATATATATATATATCACACACAAATTTATCTTCCATAATATACACAATTTAATTAAAAAAATTTAAAGTCATATTTTTTTACCACATTCAGAATGAAATTCTCGATAAATAATATCTTTTTACTAAAATGGTGCTGCAAATAAAGGCTTTAAAAATGTTGCATAATTTTTTTTTACTTATAACTGTACAAAAGCTAAATGGTAATTTGCATTTCTAATACACTGCTGGACAATTGCTAAGGACGGATCACAAATTGCTATGTAGCATAACATTAAGCGAGACATGAGGCCTAGTAGGATAAAATATAGTTGCCACACTGTTCAGACATTAGAATAAAGAATATTTTATTGTTCTGGAAACTACAAAAGCTGTGAAACATCTGAAAGAAAAAATGTTCATTTGATCTGCGTACGGAGAAATGGAACAATGCATCTAAAAGTCAGCAGGCACCTTAAAGAAAGGTATCAGTACGGGATATGTCCATCGTGGAGTGTGATGCAACATTCCACACGTCGTACCATACTTTGCACAGCACTATCCAGCAGCTGTTGAGGCAATTTATCCCATTCCTCTGTGAGTGCACGGATGAGGGTGTTCTTGTTTGTCGGAGGATAGTTTCGACCAGCAACTTGCCTCCCCAAAGCATCCCACACATTTTCAATGGGGTTTAGATCTGGAGAACGCGCTGGCCATACGAGACGTGTGAATACCCTCGCTGTCTGAACCAATCCTGAACAGCGAGTGTTCGATGACATGTTGCGTTGTCGTCCATAAAAGCAAATTTATCACCGAGAGCACCACGGAAAAGACGAACGCGAGGAAGTAGAACTTCATCAATGGATCATTGGCCCGTCATAGTCCCATTCGCAACACACATGCTAGGCGCGTGCGGCCATTGATCTTGATGCCGGCCGCACACGCACGATACTGCATGTCGGATATCGGTCCTTTTCCTGGATATTTTCTGGACGATAAGCAGTACCACTCTCGCGCCAGATCAGTTGGCGTTCTACAATCCGATGACAGACTGAACCTTACTCTCATCTGAGAATAGTACGCATGCCCAGTCCTGTTCAGTCCAAATGTGATGTCTCACGACACCATTGCAAACGGTCAGTTAAGGTGCTGTCTGGTCAATGGGACACACACAACAGGTCTGCGTGCGTATAGTCCTCCTCCCCTCAAACGTCTGGCAACAGTTTTTCGGGAGATCTACTTTCCCTGAGGCAGCAAGAAACTGATTTGCCACCTGCTGAGCTGTGGTGCGCCTGTTCCTTTTGCTGATAGGACGATATATCTGTCTTCTGCAGGCGTCGTACTTCTAACACGACCTCCCCTTGCCGTCTACTACACATTCCAGTAGTTTTAAATGACTTCCACAGCCGTGAAACAACGCTGTGAGCGATGTCGAACTCCCCTGGCAACATCTGTTATTTTTTCGCTCCTTCTTCGATTCTTTCCAATAATTCGGCCACGCATAAAATCATCTATGTGATGTCGGAAAGACATGTCAAAAATTTTAAAGTTCGTCTATTAAATCTTTTCCTGTAAAGAGCTTTGACTTGAAAAACAACAACTATCCACACGCGTCAAAAACCTTATAAAGCTCTTATAGAACGCTATCACGTGATGAACAGACGTGGGAAAAAAATTTGCATACTCATACTTCTTCTTACTAATATCCCGCACTTATTTTAATTTTCCACATATTGCTTCCTTTTCATTTTGTGGTTGCTATGGATGATGCATAGTGTTATCCGTCCTTAGCAACTGTCCAGCGTTTTTGTAGTTGAATTGACTTTACATCTTAATTTTGCTACTAATGTCTGATTAACTCTTTCATTCTTTCCATTGCATTGTGGTCTATTTGCTGAAGTTAGTAATTGTCTAATATTATGATGTTTTAAGAATTTCTTAAATTTAGATGAAGTGAATGCAGCATTTCTATCACTTAAAAGTTGTTTTGGGCATTGAATTGAAAAATTTGTTTTAAGCAATTTGTATAAGTTTCAGAAGTGACACTTTTGGATGGAAATGTCCAAGCATATCTGGTAGCATGATCCAGAACAATATGCAGGTATTTCTTTTGTGAATTATGATAATTAAATCCTCCTACAGTGTCTAGTGGAAATCATTTCCAAATGGTTCTTCTGCTACAGGAACTTCTTGCAATAATCCATACTTTTTTGTGTAGACTTTTTATTCAATTGACATGTTTCTACAACATTTAACAAAATTTGAAATGTCTAATATAATGTCTTTCCAGTAGTAAATTGGCGAAATTAATTTTAACATCTTTTTTACACCTGGGTGACCAAATTGTTCATGTGCAGTTGTAATTAATTTTTCTCTCAAAGATAACGGTACTACAATTTTAATTAAATTCTTTTTCTTAACTGTTAATACATCATTAAATTTTATATATATTTTGGATCATTAATGTTCTCTGAATTTTGGTATTTAATAATTTCATCAGTATTTAAAAAATGACAAATGGGTGATATATAATGGCATACAGGGTTCCTCGACAACATGTCTGCTTCAACATTTAATTTACCTTTTATATAAACTATCGAATATTCATACATATTACGTCTATCTACAAAATTGCATGTCTACCTATACAAAAAAATGAATGTGTGTGTACAACAAAAACATTTTATAATTAAGATAACATAAAAAAAATCATTTATTTTGATCAAATATTTTTCAATTTGAAAAAAAAATGTGACAAATATCAAATAAAAATTTTAATGAAAGTTATATTCTATAACTACCTTATGTTTTCAAATGTTATTCAAAACATATCTACAACATTAATTATCACTTAATATATCAAAAAAAATTGTAAATATACAGATTTATAAAAATATATGTGCATAAGAGTTCAAACATCGGAAAAAAAAAATTGATACACACCTGCAAGAATTATACATCATTTCTCATCAAAAATTATTTCTTTCATATTTTGGAATATTTAGATGATTCCAAGTCTTGACTTAGAGACTAATCAATGAAGATGAGTAAAATAATTAAAATTTAAGTTAACTAAATATATTTTATCTTTTTATGTATGTTCTTTATATAATTTAATTTAAAATAAACAAAAAATATTTACATTCCTGTAGATATCTATCCAAATTCCTTTTAGCAGAAGTTTCTTTTGTGAACACAAAAATAGTATAGGAATGGAGCTGGCGACAATTTCTAAAAATGTTTGGTATTGAAAACAAGATTATTCAAAGTGGTCAGAGCGTAATAAGTGAGGAGATGATTTAAAATCCTTACGCTTCATCACGTTAACTAAACACTCGCATTTTTTTACCGGGATGTTAAAAACAGATTTTTTTCCTATACAATTATCTGATCTTTTACTGTAATCGAGTTATAATGTAAAAGAGCAAGAGCAAAATAGAGCACAAAAGAAGTTTTAGGTTACAGTTAAACGAGAAACATACCAAAACATATTCACGTGCTCTCCTCTTCACGTGATCATGACGTCACATGAATCAACCTCATAGGACGTATACTTGTAGTTTTGAAGCTCTTTCTGAAAAAATGATTTGCGGATTTATTCCGAAGATTGAAGATAGACAGGTCTTGAATGAATTAAAAAGAAAGAAAATAACTTTTACTGATTCTTTTCGAAGGGAAACGGAAATCAATCTTTTAATCGGTGCAGATGTCTTGGGAAAATTATTAACAGAGAATTCTGTAGAATTAAAGTCCGGCTTAACTGCCGTAGAAACCAAACTAGGTTGGACAGTATTTGGAAATGGTTCATGTGTAAAGGATAATATTTTAACAGCATTATCGATGCATTCTGTAAACATACCAGTTAATAAACATATGCACAATGCCTCAGCCACTCCCGTAACGGTAAGAGCCATATAATGGTAATATTTTGGGTGCATTTATTCGTTGAAAGCGGCACGCTAAGAAAATAAAAACTGCGAAAATACGCTACGCGAGTTCGCTACGAGTAGCAAGGGTACCCACTCTATACCTCTGATGCAACCCTCCTTGGCAATCGTCCAACTTTTTCACGGATATTACGCAAGTCACGTGGTTTTCCCCGCTCTCTTACTTCCGTTTGCTTTTTCACTCTAACGCAAAACTGGGCAAATTTCCCATTCAGTCTCGCGCCTAAAGAAGCTTCACTTCAAAAAATATCTGTTCACAAATTATTTTTCAATCTCTCTGCAAAACGTTGATTGTCGAAATTCGAATCAAAATTACTGACCTACAGCACAATCTTACAGGGAAAAATAAATGTATGGAACATATTTCAATTGCAAGTGATTCGTTTAGGATCAATTCTGTGACTTCATAGTCACATAATGATAATCACGGGTCAATCAGTTCAAAATCTCTAATGACGCCATAGCCACACGATAAAAGTAATAGTGTGTTTCCAGCTGATCACAGTTCATGTGCTTCATTGTTGCCAACTTTTGATATTTCCAGAAACGTTCTCTTAAAAAAATACAAATTTATCAACAACGCACATAGGTTGACAAAATGCGTTTTATTTAAAAGTACATGCATAAGATAAGATTTTTGTTTAATTTTAAAATCTTTTGAATAAATTTATTTTTTATAACATCTGAACATTTTTATTCAATTACAAGATTTGAAATTTTACCAAAGTTTTACAAATAGAACATCAAGGACAATTAATTTGATGACCGTTTTGAGTTCAATGAGCACGTGTTTGTCTTTATCATGTGATCGGCATTAACTGAGCCAAGTATGTTGAATTTTAAAAATCTGTACCAACAAGCAATTTTCTAAATTGACATGATTTGTCTGCCAAATATATTTCCAGTTTTGAATCCTTATAAGTTTTCTCAACAAATATTTTTTTTCCATTTTATTACTTTTAGCATAAAAAAATCCAAAATATCGTTCAAAATTAATTGATATGCGGCTAAAACCTTCTATTTTTGAAAGCATCCTCAAGAACTAATTCTTATACAAATAACTTGGTAAAAACAATCGGAATTCAAAAGCCACATTTAACAAGTTCTGACTGTTTAATATTTTAGAATTAAATGTTTTAAGTTACTCATTTTTTTTCATAATTAACCTAACTGATTGAAAATGTTTCTCTGCTTTCTATTAAGGTTGCGGATTAATAATCATGCAGACCTAGTACATTCTTCGGGAGCTGGTATCACTTTTAATTGTGGCACAGTAGAGGTGGATATCAATTGCCCCAATGTAATTCGGCACACTGTTCCCTCCCCTGAGGAAGGTCAGCACCACCTAGATCTAGGAAGTGTTTAAGAGGCACTTGAACTCGGACGATGCGAGACTGTACTAAGAATTTAATTTGCCAAGAACACTCAAGTCAAACAGGCACTCTGGAAATCTTTAACATGCCGCATAATAATATGGCCTGGACGCTGTTTATTTTTTAAAAGATGAAAATCCACCGACTTCACCCAATGGTCGAACCCGCAAACTTGGGCGTACATGGCCAACGCAAAATCAACTATGCCACCCAATAGGCCTGGTAGAAAACATAAAAAGTTTAAAAAAAACCCAAGTTTGTACTTTTGCCTTAATTCTTACATTATCTTTAAATTCCTATTACTTAGATTCGGATAAGAAAATGTGCTATTTGAGTAAAAGTTTCATAATCAAATTATAAGTAACATTTTTTTTCACCCATTCTATATTCCATATTCTATTTTTTGTTTGTTTGAAAAGTCGGAAGTGTCACACGTTAGATAATAGATCGCTTCCAAAAAGGTTGGATACCCTTGACGAAAAACAGCAATATCCATTTTCATTTGACAAACAGAACACATTCATCATGTAAAACAATATTGTTTATTTTTATCAATATGAACACATTTGTGATAATAATTACTAGACACTCTATAATAATACAGCATTAAAGTAAAATTGACATGATAAACAATAAGCCTGATCTTTAAGGATTATGTTAATGAATGCAGTTATGTCAGATTAAATGGATCTAAATTATAGAACAGTTTATTTTTTCACACATCTGGTATTTTCAATGTGAAAATAATATTTTTAAGTGATGCATAGAAGAAAATAATTCTCATATTTCTCCACAAATATAAGGCTTATAAACTTAGTCAGGCATAAACATTCTTAAAATACTCTCCATCTCAAAACAGTTGTACAAATTGCTAAACTAAGGTTTTTGTTTTGCATTAACACACATGCAAATGTTTTTATTGAAGTATCACTTTGTGAGTAAGCCTGTTGTTGCATATTTAACAAACATGATGTTTTTCTTTGACATGAATAAGTAAATGCGTATTCATGTTATAACTTGGAGAGAAAGCCTTACTGCATATTAGACAAACATGAGGCATTTCCTTCGTATGAACACGTAAATGCCTTTTTAATGTACCACTTTGCGAGAAAGCCTTGCCGCATATTTCACAAACATGAGGCTTTTCCTTAATGTGAACTCATATGTCTTTTTAACTGAACACTTTGAAGAAAGCACTTTTCTTGGTGTGACCATGCAAATGCCTTTTTAACGTATCCCTTTGTGAAAGATCTATTGCATATTTGTAAAACATGAGGCATTTCCTTCGTATGAACACGCAAATGCCTTTTTAATGTACCACTTTGCGAGAAAGCCTTGCCTTATATTTTACAAACATGAGGCTTTTCCTGGGTGTGGACACGCAAATGCATTTTTAAATCACTAATTTGAGAGAAAGCCTTGCTGCATATTTCACAAACAAGAGGCTTTTTCTTGGTGTGGCCATGCAAATGCCTTTTTAAGTTAAACTTTTTCGAGAAAGCCTTGCAGCATATTTCACAAACATAAAGCCTTTCCTGCAAGTGAAATCGCAAATGTGCTTTTTTAATGCATCGCTTAGTGAGAAAGCCCTACTGTATATTTCACAAACATGAGGCATTTCCTTTGTGTGAACTTGCAAATACCTTTTTAATGTACCACTTTCAGAGAAAGCCCTGCTGCATATTTCACAAACATGAAGCGCTTCCTTGGTGTGAACACGCAAATGCCTTTTTAAAGTACCACTTTCTGAGAAGGCCTTTTTGCATATTTCACAAACATAATGCTTTTCGTTTGCATGAATAGGCAAATCATGCTTTTTGTTATCATTTCTAGCTTGAGCCATCTTGCTTTTAAACGTAGAAAATTTTAATTTATAACACAGCTAAGAGATTGATTTCTCTTAAATACAATAGTGAAATTAAAACTGTTTTTGTTTTGATAAGTTGTGCATCAAATTAAATGCAGCTGGATATTGAAGATTCTAAAAAAAAAGCGGTGAATTGTATTTTTTTTTCAGATTCCTTAATAAATTAGTGTAGGCATTTATTTCAAATAAACTAAAATCTAGAATATATTCAATGAATAGTTAATAAATTGTGTATTCAAGGGGAACTTTAGAATATTAGCTCATCATAAACAATGGGAATTTTTTTTAAAGAAATATGATGGGAGATTATTATTTTGTTTGGGGAATATTTCAAAGTGAGAGATACATGTATCTCATGTCGATGTATATGTCAATAAACGTACAAAATATGCTAAATAGCTTCAAATGGATAGTATAAAAATTAGACAATTGTGTTAAGCATAGACATACAAATAAAAAGAAATAATTGTCATTTATATGGTAAATATTTCAAATTCCCTCTTCAACTGATCAAGTATGTCTTCAATATATTGCTATTTTATTACATCAAATAATAATTAAAAAGCCGAAATTCTGAAAAAATCTGCTTAAGTGTTTCAATTTCCACTATTTTTCCTTTCCGAATGAAAGAATAATAAAAATATTTTGTCAATAGTCAACTTTTGAAAAAAACTTTTAAATACATTTGGAATCCTTATATAGAGACAAACAGCAGTTCAAACTGCAATTTTGTACAGTTTTATTAACAAATACTTCTTTTGTTGTTCTTTACCTGAGTGTATCACTCAAACATTGAGTTTTTTAATGAAAATACTTAGTTAAAATTTACTGAGAAAAGGATTATTGTACAAAGTGGGCTTCCTGTGTACTAAATTTGATAAGGTTCTGTAATTTTTTCAACGGTTTTCATTTGCCAAACACCTTTTGATATTATCACCAGCTGTCATTCTATGAAGGACATTGAACATAGAAATCAGATTCTGAAAAAGATAATTAATTTAGAGTATTTTCACAATGAATTAGCATTAACTCTCTACAATTACATATAAATGAATGATTAAATGGGGTTAATTGAGTACAGAAATATCAGAGCATTTTTTCTAACAGTGTAAGAGGATTGGTCAGGTCATTTACATTATTTTTACTCTAGGTGAAAATAAGAATAAATGGCGACTCGGTCTTAAATTTCCGCATTGAGACATCTTGGAATATATCATGTCAAACACATGTTTGAAATTCAATCAAATAAAAAAATTAACATTAAATAGAACCCTTACTGTGTTTGACGTTTGTACAATCTATTTACTAAAAATTAATTGTAATAAAAAGAAAAAAAAAGTTGCATATTTAGTTAAAAATTTGGTTTTGGATTTTTTTTTAGTGAAGTCAATCAGTATGTAAGATTCGAAACAGGCAGAGGTAAAAGTGAAATATTCAAGTAAATTTGTGTTAATAGCAATTGAGGAAAACCTTTAATTACACTAGGTAGATCTTACACAAATTGAGAGAGCATTTATTGACTGCACATTAAGTTTATATAATTAATTTTCATTTCCGTTGAATTATAATTAATTCCAGTCAGAATGCCTAGAAAAATGCGAGTTTCGTGAAAGAAAGAAAAAAAGGAAAAGTAGCAGCAAGTCCAGTTGAGAGTCTATATATCACCAGGTACTGTTATCACTTTCATTTATAAAGTTTTGGTGCAAGTAGTGGCATGTAATTTACGGAGTACCTGTCCCCAAATGAGGGACGTACCTACTCATCAGAATTAATAAAAAAGATATCTTAATGGATGGGGTGACATAAAGTAAGAGAAGAGAAAAAATTAAAAAAAAGAGAAATAATTAATGGGCAGAACATAAACTGCTAAAAAACAGTGGCGGACGCAGTCCACGCACTGAAGAAAAGCTGCCCTTCTATCTGCGGTTTGGTTGGCCGGAGCCAGCCAACGCAGAAAGTGGGCGTGAAAACAAATTGGGAGGTTCACAATGGACGAGCGAAAGGAGAAAAGGAAGTTTTAGTGCTGTATACACCAGAATCTGCAGCAATCATTGGATCCGATGATGATTGAAAGCCGATTATCTTAACTCAGTGTTTCTCAAACTTTCAATACTGGCGACCCAATTTTCAATCATAATTTTTGTCGCGCCCCCCTGTACAACAATAATGTATTGACTGCAATAAAAATGCACTTTGAGAGAGACGCTAAAGTTTCAATACGATCTTAATTACAAACCGTACAAATTAATACGATAAGTATATTTTTCAATAAAAAACACTCAAAATGACTTTAGATGAAAAGAAAAAATGTGTATTAAGAAATAGAGCCGACTGTGGCTGTTTTTCAGTTTTTCATTTTTCTAAGTACTGTAAGGTAAAAAATTCATGTTTATATTGTGCCAAACCGCACCATTATTTAATGTGTGATCAAGCGAAAAGCAACGTTAATCAGAGATATGATAGTATTGAAACGAATTCATTATCTAACAGTTGTAATATGTTTCTAATGACTTTAGATGTTAAAGTTTGTGCTAATAATGCAATAAGATGTAGAGCTTTGATCGACAGTGGATCTCAATATTCATATTTTTCAAAACATGTTATTCAGAAATTAGGTATTAAATCAAATAATAAGATTATAATGTAGCATCAGCTTTTCGGGGGGGAGAGAAACATTCTGTCAATTACATGATGTATATGAATTATTAATATGTTCGCTGGATGAATTATACTCGCTTCACGTCAAGATGTTTTCGGAAAAAACAAAGATTTGTGGCAAAGTGCCAAAGATTAGTAGCCCTGTTGTGATTAATGAATTGAATAGAAGGGGGATTATTTTGTCTGATCTTGAAAATGAGGATAGTGAAATACATATTTTGATCGGCGCGAATGTAGCTGGCTTGCTATTTATGGATGGTTGTATTGAATTGCAATCGGGTCTGTTTTTTATTAAAAACTCGTTTGGGTTATGTTTTGACTGGAAAGCAGGGAGTATTTGAAAAATGTAATGAAGAGCGTGATACTGTTTTAAATGTGATTTTTTTATTGGTTAAAGAATTGCTTGTTAATGCATTGTGGAATCTCGAAAGCATTGGAATTTTTGACCAATTCAAAAGTTAAATGAAAAAAAGGAGCATTTAAAGGTGATTGAAGAATTTAAAAACAGTATGAAAATTCTACCGGACGGTAGATACGAACTTTGTTTGCCCTTTAAATCGGAAGCAATAGATTTGTCTTCGAACAAAGATTTGACATGGAAGCGGCATAAAAAGATGTGCAAATGCAAACAAAGAAATGGGATTTTAGATGATTATGAAGTTGTTTTTAAAGAATGGGAAGAATATTTCAGAAATTTTAGAAAACATTGAAGAGAAAGGCGAAACTTGTATTTTTTTGCCACATCGACCAATTGTGAAAGACGATAACATTCCAACTAAAATACGACCAGTTTTTGACGCGTCGGCTCGTGCAACTGGTCAGAGTTCGCTAAATGATTTATTGTATAAAGATCCAAATTTAATTGAGGAGATACCAGATATTTTAGACAGGTTTCGTAGGTATCCGATCAGACTTTCTGCCGATATTGAGAAAAAATTCCTTCAGCTGGGAATTACCCCTAAGCATAGAGATTTCTTAAAATTCTTTTACCCTGACGAGGGTGAGGAAATTGTTTACCGTCACTGCCGAGTGGTTTTCGGCGTATCGTCGAGTCCCTTCTTGTTAGCTGCAGTGCTTGCGCACTTGCTGGAAAATGTGCCAGCAAATGATGCTCAACTAGGCTCTAAGTTAAAACTTTCGTTTTATGCAGATAATTGTGTTACAGGGGTGAATGATATCGCACAAGAAGAATTTGTTTTCAGGTCTAAGGAAATTTTGTCACCTGGATGTTTTAAGTTACGTAATTGGGAAAGTAATGAAAAGAGTAAACACATATCCAAAAGTACAGGTACAACGAAATCATAAGGGATAATTGGGATCTTTATAAGGACACTCTGAAGTGTAAAACTGATTTTGAAAGTTAATCAGGTGAAACTAAAAAAGCAAAATACTTATTTTAGCGACTGTTCAAAAATTTTTTTGATCCAATAGGTATGTTGTGTTCTGTGACTCTAACACGCAAAATATTGTTGAAAAACACATGGAAATTAAAATTATCACGGGACTCATCTTTGCCAGATGAGATAGTGAAACTCTTTTTTTAAATGGTAGAATAAAATCAAGATACTTTCAGATGTGGAAATTCCTCATTATTTTGAAATTAATGATAGCTCAAAAATGCATGTTTTTGTTGATGCATGTAAAGAGGCCTATACTACATGTATATTTTTTAGATCAAACACTCCCCAGGGTGTGAAAGTTGCCCTTGTTAGGGCAAAGGCAAGAGTAGCTCCATTAAAGCAGGTAACAATCCCCAGATTAGAGCTTATGGCGTGTTATATTGGTGCCAGGTGGGCACATTCGGTACAGGAATCTCTTAATATCACTGAAATGGAAACTGTTTTTTGGAGTGATTCAATGGTGGCATTGTATTGGCTGAGGGAAAAGGGAGGTTGGTCTGTTTTCGTTTCGAATAGGATTAAAGAAATTAAAAATCTCTTTCCTAAGACTGAATGGCGTCATGTACGTAAGAAAATTAATCCAGCCGATTTAATTTCTCGAGGATGTTCGCCTAGTCATTTAGTTGAGTCAAATTGGTGGGAAGGTCCAATGTGGTTAGTAGAGTCACCAGATATTTGGCCCATAACGAAGTTGCCTGATTATGACACTTCCGAAATTTCACTGGAAAGAAAAAAAGTTAGACTGTGCAATTTAAATCTGTCGGAGAAAATATTGCCACTGTATGCTAGGAAATTTTCAAAATTTCATTCAATCTTAAGATTAGTTGCATTGGTTCTTAGATTTCTTAATAACGTTAGAAACAGAATCAGTGACAGAAAAAAAGGACAATTATCTTTAGATGAGTTAGAGAGTGCTGAGATCGAGCTGATCCGATCTGTTCAAGCTCAGAGCTTCACAGATGAAAAGTTAGTTTCAAACTTGAGTGTATTCAGAGATGACAACATCATTCGTGTAAAAACGCGAATCACTGAACGCATAGGTGCACCTAACTTTCTTTCGCCAATTTTACTGCCTAAGAATTGTGTAGTTACGCAAAGACTTCTAGAGCATTTTAATTTAAAGAATCACCATGCAGGGACGCAGTTGCCTTTAAGCATAATACGTGAGAAATATTGGATAATAGGTGGTAGAAGAACTGTTCGAAAGATATAGAATGCCTGTGTTAAATGTCGAAGATTTAAAAGTAAATCTCCAATGACTGATCCTGTTTCTCTACCATCTGACAGAGTAAAAGATGCCGCAGTGTTTGAAGTGGTAGGTGTAGATTTGGCTGGTCCCCTGTACTTCAAACGGAGTGATAAGGTTTGGATTGTCCTCTATACCTGTGCCATCTATCGTGCGTTGCACCTCGAATTAGTTTCCTCTCTTTCGACTGATGCCTTCCTATTGTCTTTTCGTCGTTTTGTGGCCAGACGAGGAAGACCTTGAATAATATATTCTGACAATGGCACAAATTTCAGAGGTGCCTACAATGAATTAGTTGATATCGATTGGAACGAAGTATCTCGATATGCAGAGATACAACGTATAACATGGAAATTTATACCTCCCACAGCTGCCTGGTGGGGAGGCTTTTTGGAGAGGCTCGTGAGAACGGTGAAAGAGCTTTTCAGGAGAACCATATTTACGTTTGAAGAATTCCTTATTATTTTATGTGAATGTGAAAAAGTTGTCAATTCATGTCCATTGACATACTGTCTGAAAATATGCAGGATCTAACTCCAATTACGCTCGCAAGGTTCCTTTTTGAAATACCAACTGCCAATACTAAAGATTTAGATGTCCGGGATGCTAATCACTTCCGGAAAAGATTGAGATTTAGAGCCAAAGTAATCGAGGAGCTAAAAAGGAGATTCAGAAATGAATACCTTGGTCAATTAATTCAACGACAAAAACAACATCCTCAGTCGTCGAGTATTGAAGTGGGTGATATAGTTCTGATCGGCTACGATTGGAAAAAACGTCTTCAATGGCCTTTAGCTCGTGTAATAAAATTGATTCCAGGGAAGGATGGACTGATGAGAACTGTTAAACTAAAGACTCAATCTTGTACTTTAATTCATCCAATTCAACGTGTGTTTCCGCTTGAGGTGAGTGTGAATGATATAACAAGTCTACCGCTCCAAAAGGTTCCACAGACTGATTCGTCCGTGAGCTATCCAAACCCTGATACTTTGAAAGCTACTGAGAAACCTCAGGTGACCAGATGTAGCCGATCAGTGAAGAAACCCGATAAGCTGAGTTTGTTGACTTTAACTGATGTTTTTGACTAAGCTATGCAGCTTACCAAAAAAGGGGGGATGATGTAGCAAATGGCATCGCCTCTCCAACAATCAGCGTCAAGCAAATGACGCAATAATGTTGCTGCTCTGTTCTTTCTCTAGATGAACAAAAAACTTCGCTATGTAATGATGTGTTTGTCCGATTAAAGGCTTTGTGTGTCACATTCTAGTCTATTCAGTATTTTTTAGAATAGTTACACCAAAACCCGACATCAGGTAGATGTCATCCCTGCAATAATAACGAATCGTGTAGAGGTGAGTTCACGTTTTAACTACAATCGAGGATTTTTATACCCTACTATACAGTTAGAATTAATTGGGACAAACATGTTTTTCTTGTTTGAGTTGGTATGCAATTACTAGTGTACTGAACCACCACAAAACAGCTATATCTGCTTTTAGGTAATGTGACAGATCGACTTTGACTATAAGTTATTAATTTTAATGCTTTCAGGAGCTTAGTTGTGAGTCTTTTTTTGGGGCAGCTGGTAATTTCAATTTTGCGTTCTGTATAAGACGTGTTACTTTCACTTGTTCAAAGCTGGATATTACTCCGAGGAATCGTTCTTAAATAAATCGCTCTCAATGAACACACTTTTATGATTGCGAGAGATATAATTATGGCAGTTGGAGTGATTAAACTGTTTTAAGAACATTTCAAAAATCTGGATCATCATCTCCAAAAAGAAAAGAAAAATGTGGGCGCAAGTGGAAAATTGGTCCAAGAATTGATAAAATTTTAATAAGTAGAAAAATAAATACAAGAAAGACAAGAATAGACCTATGAAATGATTTATTGGATAATAGTGTTGAAATAAGTACCTCAACTGCACGGAAAAGGCTTCTGGAAGGTGGCCTTAAAGCAACAAGACTGAGGGGAAAAAACTATTTCTAACTCAGAAAATGATGAAAAAACGTTTAGCATGGGCCAAAAATACCGATTATGAACTGTAACGACTGGAAGAAGATTTTGAGTGATCAAGCATTTATTTGTGCAGAAATACAAATCAAGTGTAGTTAGATGAAGTGAAGTTGAAACTTTGCTACCAGATCATATACAACAGATTGTAAGACACCCTTCTAAAGAGATGTTTGAGTTTTTTCTTCAATTCCTTCTCTATTAGCTTACTCTCTCTAAATATTTATTTATATATTTAACTTGTTCAAATTTTCAATCGTGAATAAAATACTTTCTATTCATCCAATCAAGTTCAAATAAATTTTTTTAAACTTGTAGTGGATGACACTTCATGATACTACATTTTTTCAAATATTAATTAAATTAAATTAAATTAACTACCGGTTTTTGACGCCTGCTTAGATTCGTCTCTATTGTTGTAACACTGTAACTGTTAAAACAAAGACAAAAGTTGGCGTCGAGAACCTGTTTTTCAGCTAAATTGGGCGTGCATTGTTACAACTATGCAGACAAATTATGCTCTTTTTTCCAATTCTTACTATTAGTTTACTCTTGCCCTATATATATTCATATATATATTAGGTTGTATTAGGTTTGGGAAAAATAAATCCATTATTTTTCTATGAAATTCAAGACTATTAAAGATGTTTCGGATTGACCGATTTGGGTCCATTTCGCACCGTTTTGTTGCATAATTGTTGCCATTTTAAATGTAGCTTCATAATGCCTCTCACATAAAAATCTTGGTCCTTATTGGCGAAAAACTCTAGTAATCTATTTTCACAATATTCTCTTGATCCTAATTTCTTATCACTCAAGAAGTTTTGCAATGCGAAAAAAAGGTGGTAATCGCTTGTTGCGGACTATATGGTGGATGTATTAAAACTTCCCAACCAAGCCCCCAGTTTTTGGCGTGTCAATACAGACGTGTTTGGTCTGGCATTGTCCTGAAGGAACACAACACCTGTTCTGTTGGCCAATCGCTAGCTTCAAACGAGCCAGTTGTTGACAGTAGAGATCTGAATTGAGTTTGGGGATACAGAAGCAACTCATAATAAATTATTCTTTCCAGTCCAAACAAATACACAATACAATCTTCATGGTCATCGTTTGAGCTGCTTCACCGCACTTTGACTACGATTATTTTCGTACAATATTATCGTATGTTACCCATTTCTCATCCACAGTCACCATCCGTTTAAGAAATGGGCCGATTTCATTCCGTTCGGTCAAGGAATCGCAGATGGAAATTCGATCCATCAGGATTTTTGGTGTTAATTGGTGTGGCACCCAAACATCGAGCTTCTTTCTGAATCCAACTTTGCGTAAATTATTTAAAACTGTTTTATGGTTGTTCTTTAAATTCTGGGCGATGCTACGACTACTAACAAGCTGGTAAAATTGGATTATTTCTGTGATTTTATTGACATTTTCGACGACGGGCCTTCCTTCTCGAGTATATCTTTAACAACAAAAATGCCTGGTCGAAATCGACGAAACTAAAATTGCACGTAATTAGCTGTTACAGTATCGGCACTATAAACACCATTCAGCTGCCTAGCTTGCATTTTCGCCTTTATCAATGAAAAACTGTAAAATGCACCGTATTTTCTCTTTGTTGACTTCCATTTTTAACACCCTGTAATTCACAACTGAATGGACCAAACAAAAAACAGCAAAAGAATTTTTTTAGTGTAAAATATCACCTTGACAAAGAGCATAAATTTGAAATTGTTTGATCGATACTTCACGAGATATCGACACTGCAGCCATCTATCAAAAAAATAATGGATTTCTTTCCCCCAACCTAATGTACATCATATTCAAATTTTCAATCGTTAATAAAATACTTTCAATTCATCCAAAATAGGAATAGACTTAAACTGTTTTTATATATTACTTGTGTTTTCAGAACAAATAGCCCTGGAAGCTTAGTTGCTCTTAAATACATAATTAATTTTGTCCAATATGTAGAAATATAATATAGTAGGATTTTTCATTTCATGGAACATTTCAACATGACTTGGGCCTTTGTCACAATTCGAAATTAGTCTATACTTTTATGCGGAAAATAAAAAAAAAGTGCTCAATTGGTTTGAAAATTCCCCACACATAAATCCTATTCAAAGTTGATGGCATATTCTCAAGGATCGTTCCACTAACTAAGATGAATCGCACGACAACAGAGCAAACGATAAAAAGGACTATGCTAGTGTGTTTCCAAGATAATGAAATCAAGAACATGTGTGCTACTCTAGTGGAGTCAATACCAAGACGGGCTGAAAAGGTCATTTCTGCTAAAGGAAAACATACTTCACACTAATATACAGATTTTTCAGTCTATTTAAGGTATATAATGATAAAAAGCTGAGGTTTTAGAGAAAATAAATTTTTTCCCATTTGTCCCAATTAATTCTCTCGAACAGTATAGTACTTCAGTTACCACACACCTGTTGTGTCTTTCTTGAAAGATGATGATGCAGAAAATTGAATAAAAATATTATTTTCATATAAAAAAAGAGAAGTTCGAATCTTCTCTGATTAAAGTAAGATCCCCCAGCAGTTTAATATAATTAGATCTATCTTTGCATTTACGGCCAACGTCGTCAAAGAAGTTTCATTTCCATTGCGGGATTTTTCACGCTTATATACATATATATACATCGTACATACGAGGGCTGTTTTTTAAGTAAGGTCCGTTTAATTTTAAAAAATAACGGCAATATTTTGTTTCAAAAAAGCTTTATTTTAGGATTGTACATACTTTTGCTTATTTTTCTTCATAAATGCCGAGTTTATTAATGCACATGCCATACCTTAGAACTAAGTTTTAAAAACTCTCTTCAAAGAAATCTGCCGCTTGTTCGGACAGCCAAGAGTTCACGGCTGTTTCATTTCTTCACTGAAACGCTTCCCACCAAGACTGTGTTTGAGGTACCGGAAAAGGTGGAAATCGCTCGGAGCAAGGTTGGGGCTGTATGATGCATTGTCCAAAACCTCCCAGCCAAAAGATTGAATTAACTTCTAAGTCATTCCAGAAGTGTGAGGCCTTGTGTTATCGTGGAGGAGCAAAACACCTTTTGGCAGCATGCTTGCGCCGTTTGTTTTACAATGCTCTTCGGAGCTTCCGTAGAATAGCGCAATAGACACCTGAGTTGAAAGCTGTTCCTTTTGGCATAAAGGCCATCAGCAAAACAACGCCCCGGTCCCAAAACACTGTTGCCATAATCTTGCACCTTCACCGTGCTTGTTTGGCTCTGACCTTGACGGGAGAGAATGGGTGTCGCCATTTCATCGATTTCTGCTTTGTTTCCGGGGAGATATGGGATACCCATGATTCATCTCCAGTAACGATTCGACTCAACATGTCATCCCCATCTTCCTCGTGACTAATCAAAAAGTCAAAAGAAATGGCAAACCTCTTCTCTTTGCGTTCCGCTGTAAGTAGACTGGGTACCTACCGAGAAAACAATTCTTAAAGTTGAGGTCTTCAGTCATAATTTTGTACACCACCAATCGAAAAACGTCGGGAAATTCCAATGATAAGGTGGTTATCGTGAATCTCCTGTTCTCACGAATTTTTGTTTCAACTGTTTGCATCAAATCATCAGTGATCACAGAGGGCCGGCCTGAGCATTCTTCGTCATGGACGTTTGTTCGCCCATCTTTAAACTTCCTGGCCCATTTTCGAACTTTGCTGTCACTCGTTGCTTCTGTGCCATAAACATCCAACCGACATGTTTCTCGCACTCAAAAAACGGATAACAGACCGTATCTCACACTTGGCGGGTGACATAATCACCTTAAGCATTTTAAGGGGGTCACTTCACGAAAATCGATGAACAAATCGATTTTTCAATTTTGATTGAAACATAAAATTTCATTCTTTTTCTTTCTAATGCAGTTTAAATTTTTGCTCTAGCTGAATTAGAAGTATTTTTAATATTTTTTTAAAAAAGTTGTTTACATCTGTCAAACCCAAAAACCGCTGATTGCCACGCCTACTTAAATCAAAACAAAAGACACATGCTACTTTTCAGCCTTATCAAATGGTTTAAATTGATTAAAAGAATTCATTTCGATAAGCAACTCATCCAGGAAAGAAGTGAAGTGAATAGTTGTAGATGTTTGTTTACTTACAGCCTATTTTTTACCTCCTTAAATGCAACGGATTTCTGCTATCATGCGCAAGTGTTTTACATCAAAAACATTAATAAAACGTTTACAAAACGTTTTTTAAACTCGGTGAAGTAATAAAAAATGTTTAAAAACAAAAGAGTTTGGAAAGAAATGTACAAAAACCCAAACTTTTATGGATTTAAATGTTGATAAGTCAGACAATTTCAACATAAATAAATCAGCTTTAAAATCTAAGTTAGGTAAGTTTAATAAAGAGTATGTTTCTTTTTTAGATTCATTTGAATGTTTCTGTGAAATTCCTGACATTGTACTGTTCTTTTGTGCTTTGAAACAACATTAATTACATAAAATTATTGTAAAAACCAAGGTATTTACATAAATTTTGGTCGCCAAATCTAGGGTTTGGCTAGAAAATTGCTAATATGTTGTGACTTTTGTGGTCTTATTCAAACATTTCTTAATACCAGGTTTACTAAAACAGTAGTTGATCAAAAGATACAAAATTATATGAAGTGAACACAATAGAATTTTATATGCTATGAGGTCTATTTAAAAGAAGCAGTTGCAAAAATATTTTGCGGTGTTATGCATTTGTCACTTACACCATAGTGGTTTTACGATTCCATGCATACATTAAATAATGCGACAGAGAAAGTAACCAAAGTGTCTATGGCTTTAGCTGCTGCCGAAACAATATTTAATAATGGATAACCAAATGTACCAGTGGCTATCAATGGTACCTGGCTAAAAAGAAGCTATATATTTCTAAATGGTGTTGTTACGGCAGTTAGTTTGGACACTGGGAAAGTTGTTGATGCTAAAATATTATCGCAGAAATGTTCATGTAATTTTAACAGAGATGTACATAGCAATGAGTGTTCGGCAAGTTACATTGAAAATAGTAGGGGAATGGAAATTGAAGAGGTGCACTTTTTGTATCTCTCATCGCTCGCAGACATTACACAATTTACGATATACACAATATTTGGACTATATGGGAACTCTAAAGCATACAAAGCAGTTTTAGAATCTAAAGATATGTCAATATTGAACAATTAGAATGTGTTGATAATGTTGAGAAAATGATGAGGACATGACTTAGGGCCTTAAAATCAAAATTAAAAGACAAAAAGCTTGAAGACAAAAAATCTCTAGGATGCCGTAATGGCTTGACAGATGCTGAAATAAATAAATTGCAAATTTACTATGTTTTGGCTGTTCAAAACAACTCGGTAAAATTTGTCAGCCATAAGGCAAGCTATATGGACTATAATTTTTGATAAAATGTTCACAGGTTTGAATCTACGACACGGTTTATGCCCCATGGATGTGACTTGTGGTGTAGATATAATATGTCCATACTGAAAGGTTACACATACACACACACAAGCATAAACACGACTTACCTATTGCAATTAGGAATTGCATAAACAAAGTATTTAGAGATCACTAATCTTGAACATTTATCTGGATGCTTGCTTGATAAAACTCAAAATATTAGTGAAAGCGGAAATAATTTTTGGTCTATAATTCCAAAAACTGTATTTGTGCAATTGGGACCTTCAAAAACTATAGTACATGAAGCTATATACTTATATAATCAAGGCTTCATTACCAAATTAAAAGTTTTAGATGTATTAAACATTCAACCCCTGAATTTTACAAATGTCGAGCATTGCAAAAAGTAGATCATCCGTTTATTAGGTAAGCAGAATAATAATTTTTACAATGAACCAAAGAAGCTAGAATTAAAAACAAACAATTAAAATGTAGGCAAGAAGATGATCTTGCAGATGACACTAGCAATCCAAGTTATAGTTCTGGTATGCATTAGTTAATAGTTAGTTTTTACTTTAAATCACTATTTCTCAAAAGTGTAAATTTCAACACAAAAGGAACATTTTTGAAAAAACTACTTATTTTACAGCCTTGAAACTTTGCACATATGTTAACACTATACAAATAAATATTTTAATGAGAGATTTTGTCAAAAAAATTATTCAAAAAATATTTATGGATTAAAATGTACAAGAATTTTCATCGTTTTAAAAATTTTGACGTGTTACTCCACATATGAATTTTTTTAAAAAAAACTAATTAAAATTTTAAAAATGCTCCCATTAAAATAATAAAAACAATACAATGAATACACACAAAAAAAAATTCATGACTGTGCAACCAGCCAATTTTTAAAAAATGTTCCTTAAACTTGGTCATTTTTAACATTACGGAGATAGGGAAAATGCTGCGTGAAGTGACCCCCTTAAAGGCGCATAGCGAATCTTACACGATTGCTACAGAGCTGGAAATGGTGCGAGTGTGTTCGTAAAGGATGCTTGTCAGTGACGCAGAGACTCGTTGTGGCGCACGCGTGAACTAGGGAATTATACGCGCCTACGGACCTTACTTTAAAAATAGCCCTCGTATATATATAAGAATTATTATTAAGATAACAGAACACCTTCGAAGAAAATTTTTTGAATTAACCTGAATTTTGCTGTAAATGCATATTTTATGACCTTATGGGTCTCTAAAATTAGAAAAATATCTAAGAAAAGTTTTGTTAGTGTACATTTTTAGTGTGTCAAAGGTGTATTTTATAAAAAAAATAAGCAAAAATAAGACTTAACGCAAAACATGATAACTGAAAATAAAATAAATATATTGACATAATGTAAATTGAATAATATAGTATACAACCCCTTATACAGGGAATAGACTCTTATTTTGGTAATATAACTATTACGTGGGAAGTTATTGTGTTTAGAGCTTCTATACGTTGACATTTTCTTTAAAAGCTATTGTAATTTTCATTTTATTGCTATGTAAAAAAATTTCTACTCAACACAAACTCTTAAGAAAGGTCTATTCCCTGTATAAGTATTTAAAAAACATACATATAAAATTTTTTTTTCATTCAAGCATAATTTTTTGAGATATTGTGTTTTGCGGTAAGAAAAAATGTGAAAAAACTCATTTTGAGAAAACGACAAAAATAACATTAAACTCATTCGATTACAAGAAAAACACTTACTTTATTATTAAAATACACCAGATTTATAATCCTCTTTCCCTCTTTAACTTCTAAAACACTATTTTTTTCTTTTAATGTGCTCTTAAAAATTTTCTGTGTTTCTTTGTTTTGGGGTCTGCATTATGAATTGATTCACGGATTCTGCATTTATCTAAATGTTTATATACCCGTAAGGTAAACAACCCAGGGTTTTCCATATTCATTTTATTAAAAACTTTTGGACACCCATTTAATCCTTCATTGAAGTGTATAATAGCATCATACGACCCAAATTTAATTGTTTTGAGCGATACAAATACTCCTTCGGTACTTTTTGCCAAACTATTCCATTAAAACACTCGTTGGCATTTTGCGTACGTCCATGCAAGCACTTACTTAATATTTGTTTGTCGCATATTTCTAAATATACTGGTTTAATTTTATTTAAAACATCATTTGATAAACCAGCATATTTTGTGGAACATTTTGTTCCATTTGCTACCCCCCGCTGAAAACAACACCAGCTTTTTTTCCCTATTGGGCATTGACCATGCATCGGTTTCTTATCACTTGATGCACAGTGATATAACGCAGCAATTACATTTTGCTGCATGACATTTAAGTTGCTGCGAACAGCAATTCCGTAATAGTTTTGAAGTCTGTCAATAAAATTATCAGTTAATTTGCCTTTACCAGACAGTCCTTTAGTTTTAGTTTTCCGTTTTCTCAGACGCGAACGCACTCTCTTTTGTACATGGCCAATGTACTCAAACTTGGTCACGCTGTTTAATCCCTAAGTGTCTTTCACACTCATGAAAGCTTTTGAGTCGCCATCCCCATAATATTGAGTGTATTGCAGTCTGCGGTTTTTTTTCAGATGGAAGAAATATTCGGGAAGCCCCCACAATTTCCATTTTTGATGAAGAGCCTGTGAAATTACACTGACATATGTGGTTGGCTTTTGACGACTCATATTTAAAGTTTCTTGGCATAGTCTGAAGTCTCTTACATGTTGGACAGTAGGAAGGCATAACTTCTATGTCTAACACCTTACCAGTATCAACTGATATTGCAGCAACACAGCCATTCATAGATGTATAGTAGTGCTTCTCAAACTTTCAATACTGGCGCCCCCCTTATCAATCACAATTTTTATCGCGCCCCCCTTATACATTAATAATGTACTGAATGCAATAATAATGCAATTTTTTTACGCTAAAGCAATAATCTTAATTATATGCCGTACAAATTCATGACATAAGTATTAAATTTTGTATATGTTGCTTTTAAGCAAAAAAAATATTAAGTAATAGGATAATTATTATGTTATTTTTCCTTTCTCTAATTTTTAAATTGGAACATATTGCAAAATGCGGTGGTTGCTTAGAAGACAAAATATACATATCAGCTACATGTAGAAAAAGAACTCAGAGGGTCAATTTCTATTCATAAGCATTCCTTTGAAAAACTTTGCTCTGTAAGACAAGCCCATGGAAGTCTCTAATACTTATTAAACTTGTTCTTAATTTAGTAATAATTAATTAGTTATAAAATATTCTATGCAGCACTGATACATTAAATGTATACCGGCTGAAGTACACGCTCTTTGCACAAGTTCATTTTTAAGAAAATAAAACATTATTGATATAATCGTTTAATTGTAAGGAGAGTAAAGCCAAGTGTGCGACAATGTTTACAAAAATGTAGAATGATTTTTTAAAAATGATTGCTCAAATTATAATTAGTTTTAAGCAAACTGTAATTTTAAGCCTCAAAGAATTAGCATTTAGAATTGATGTTGAATAATGAACAATAAAAAAAAATTCTGATGAAGAATAATTGTATTATTTTTAATATTTAAAGTGAAAAGACTTCAACATGTTTTAAACCTGGAGCAGGCGCGCACTCGATACTAATGGTCGAGTGGGGTTATTGAGCCACCCCAATCTTTTTTTTAATAATTATTTTTATAGTACACAATAAAAATCGTAGTTCCAGTGAATAATTTAATTAAGAGAAAATATACTCACCTACTTTCAAGAATACAGAAAATATTTCGGAAAAAAAGTTATCACACCGGGAACTCAGTCAAAACAAGTACCTTAAGATTGTAAAAAAAACGTTTGTCACTCCCAAAAAAGAGGGAGATATGTGACAAATATATTTTAGTTCACACGTTAAGACTGTCAAACAGGAGGATAGTGTCAGAGTCATTGGTAACAATTAAACAGTTTTGCCAGAATTACCGATTTCGTGCACTCTGTGCTCAGCGTGACATTTCCGGAATAAAAGTGTATTTATTACAATATGGATGTTCAAAAAAAAATTATGTAAAACGTTTTTCATTATGCTTTTTTATATGTTTGGGAATAACTCATAGAAATAAATATTGGCCAAGTAATCCTTCAAAGAGCTCTCTGTGCTTTTCCAAAAATCATAAAAATATTTTACAAGGAAAAAATCGCAGCAGAAATAGTTTATTTGTAACTTCCCTAAATGAAAAAACAAATACATAAGAGCAGGGAAGTAACTAACCGTACAAGTAAGTTCGAAGGTCAAACCGCAGCAACTACATTCTGCTGCCTACAGCTGATGACAATAATATAACAGTGATGAATTTTTTATCTTCCTAAAAATTTTTTTCGATTATGGGTCTGGGTTTTATTTTTTCTCATTTTGGTTTGAAAAGAAACCGTAATAGAAGTAGAAGCTTTAATTTTTATGACGTAATATCGCAGATATATAAATTATATCAGTGTAAATGTGTATTTTTTTTTATTATGTCAGAAAGTATTTTGTTTTACTTCATTCCAGTAAATAATTTTTTTTAATCTTTTATTTTCGATATGCTCGCGCCCCCCCCAGGGTGGCGCGCCCCACAGTTTGAGAAACACTGATGTATAGCATCTTCGCTGCCATGTGCCATCCACCGATATGCCATATTTTACAATATCGGATGAGAGATTTTGTTTTTTCTCCACAATTTCAGTAACAGCTTTTATCATGGATTCCTCAGCTACTTCCTGAACCACTTTTAAAAACTTTGCTTCCTGATTTTTGTAAGCAGTTTTGGTTAGTCGAGGCAAATTTAATGTTGAGCATAATTTAAATGCCCCAGCAAAACCTTTGCCTATCTGCCGCATACCATATACTGTCCTGGTATTTATGACAGGTGCATTTACAACTTTTTTTGATGAAGCAAATGCAAAAAAAATTCACAACACTTACAATTTAGTGTAAAATGGGAGCACAATCCATATCTGGAATCCTCGAATAGTTCTACTTTTTCAGTAAAACATTTTGGGCAGCAAAGTTGAGCAAAAGCTTCCACAATAAGTTCAAGATCAACGATTCTGTTATCAAACACAGGACCAGGCATTTCTTCTGCAGTTGACAAACTCTCATTTACCAACTTTGAACAGCTAGCAGTACATTCAGGAAGTGCCGAAGTGCGATTCTTTTTCGAAGTGTTTTTGAATTTATTACCATAAAATTGCCGCTTGCGCTTTCTAGAAATACTTTTAACCATTTTTAAGTTAAAATAAAACAAAGTAAAACAATCAATTTTTTACGCTGTCAATTCTTTCAGCATGAAAATCAAACGCATATGAAAACAAAGTCAAAACAACAAACTTGCTGCCAGGTTTTACACATAAAAAAGGAAAACTGTATTTCCAAATACATTTATATTTATTCTTAAATGTTCTATTTTAATTTCTGACTAAATATTTGTGTATTAATTATATTTCATGTCATATACTATGAAAGAGAAACGTAAACAAACAACTCGGCCACTTCCGGTTAGCAAAAACTATTCCGGGTCCGAGAAATTTATGATTAAGTAATACTGAAAAAGCTGTAACTCGGCTTCTAATTAAGATAGAAACAAAATTTAAACAGATTTACAAAGATAAAAGATTGAATTTTAATATAAGACCAAAAATGAAAAATCGATATTTTGACCAAAAATTGAGTTTTAGAGGTGTTCTGTCATCTTAAATCATACTATATGAATATTATATAAAATTACTATTATAAGTTATATTATAAGATTATTATTATAAACTGCGTAATATTATTAGTAGTATATGTAACTTTTTATTACATTATATTAATATTCATTATTTATTGATTGATCTTGGTTATTGTCAATCTCTTCCCATATTCTTCTCATTCGAAATATATTTCAAAAAAATTCTTTAAAATTTTCTTCCTGACGATTTGTTACCACTAGGCCACCATTTTGAATTCCATTCCAGCGAAAAGCGCTGCCTGTTCAACCATGTTTTAGGTTGTATCACAGCACAGATAAAAAAAAGTTATAATTTTTATTTTATTATGATCTAATACCACAGATAAAATTTTTCATTTTATCCTTTTTCTCCCGTCTTTTTTTTCTAAAGTAAAAGTAAAGAATTATTTTAGGAGGGAAAACACACCTTTAATTTCCTCCTAATAAACCGCGTAACAATGCGCATCTGTGGGGTAAACCGTGGCACTGGGGGTCAATTTCGTAACTTTTCCTTGGAAACTAAGGCATTAAATTGTATGGAAATATTTGTTTGGCAAATATCTGATAAATTTCTAGTTTAATTTCGAATGAATATTTTACAAAACATTTTTTAAAAATATTTATTATTTTGCATGTTTGAAATGCTACTAAATAATCATACTTTCAAAAGGATAACACTGTCTTGGGAATTGTTATAGATCAGTTATTTAAAGAATTAGAATACAATAAATATATAACAGTGTTTCAATTTTATATATAGTAATGAATACCTTCTATTGTATATACAATTTATAATGTTGTAAAAATAAAATTCATTTTCATTCTAAAGATAAATCTTAATTTTAAGCAAAAACTGTTACATTAACTCTAATATTTTATACACTCTGGCTTCATGAAGTAAACTTTTTTGCAAATTTTTCCAAACGTTTAAATTGTCATTTAAACATTTTATTTAAAAGTACGCGTGCATAAAATAAGATTTGTTTTAAGGGAAGTCGGTATAGTAAACACCTTCCAGAAATCGATTTTGAGATTTTGATAGTTCTCAAATCTCCAAATTAAGCCCTTTTCAATGATATAACATACTAGTCAATTTATGAATTAGAAGTATTTTAAAATGTTTTTTAAAAAATAATCAACTGATTTGCCACGCCTACTTTGACAGTTAGAAATGTAAACATATTGGCTTTTTTAAAACTGGGATGCTCTTGCAAAGCCATTATCTGTTTTATTTATTCCCACGAAATTAACTGTAGAATAACTGCAAGTGTAACTGTTAAGGTTGTTTACCTATTTTTGGCGCTTTCGAACACATTTTGATTGAGCACTTGTCGTTTATCGATACTTAAAATTTCTGAAATTTTTAAATGCCAAGATTGCAAAAAGTTTTCAAGAAGCGCAAAGGTAAGTATTATCCACGTAATAGTAAAGTAAGTACCACTGATAGAGTAAATTAAATGCTCAAGCTCTTCTGAACATGCACATGATTCAAAGCAGTCATGTGCAAAAGAAAAGAAAATTCCCGATTTAAATGAGAGTTTTTCTTCTTTTGGTGATAGCGTAGGTATTTTAAATGCAATCATGAATTTGAATATTCTTGCTTTTGTTTTCAAGAATGAAGTTATCTGTAAAAGTTGCAACAGTGGTTTAGACATGCAAGTTTTAAAAGGTAAGTTTGTACTGGCTATTACGTTTGTCCTGAAATGTTTTGCTTGTCCATATCGTGTAAAATTCTCTTCTTCAAATTTTCATGCAGGAACACAAATTGCTACAATAAATACCAGGTTTGTGTATGCTATGCGTTCAATTGGAAAAGGTGCAGAAGCAGGGAGAATGTTCTGCGGCGTAATAAATCTTCCGCAACCACCTACAAGGTTTTCTCCTTACGGTAAGCGAATTTTAAATGCTGCTAAACTTGTTTACGAGGATTCAATTCAAAATGCTGCGAAGGAAGCTATTTGTGAAAATGAAGGTAACAAAAATATAGCAGTAGCTGTAGATGGGACATGGCAGAAGCGTGGTTACACATCCTTGAATGGTGTAGTTACTGTGACCAGCATTGATACAAATAAGGTGATAGATGTTGATATTCTTTCGAAATATTGCGCTTGTAAAAACATGCCTTTTCATGAAAAGGATTGTAAAAGGAACTACGTTGGATCTAGTGGAGCGATGGAAATCCAAGGTGTGTCTAAAATTTTTCAACGGTCATTATCTTTACATAATGCCCGATATATTACGTACTTAGGAGATGGGGATTGCAAAGCATTTGATGCGGTAAAAAAGAAAAACATTTATGGAAATGAATATCCAATTGAAAAATTGCAGTGTATTGGCCATGTAATGAAGCGCATGGGAACACACAAGATTACGCCGATTAAAAGCTCAATTGAAAGGGCAAATCTTGTCAGACGGTAAGTGTTTAAGTGGGAAAAATCGTTTGACTGAACATTAAATTGACAACTTGCAGTCATACTATGGATCAGCTATTCGGAGAAATCACAACAGTGTTCAGAATATGCGGCAAGCTATCTGGGCCATTTTTCTGCATAAGTTATCAACTGATGAATATACTCAACATGGTTTTTGTCCCATCGGGGAAGATTCATGGTGGGGATTTAAAAAGGCTGAAGCATCAGGTAAGTCTTACAAACGTAAAAACAGTCTTCCGGTCGCTGTTGTTGAAGCAATGCACCCTATATTTAGAGATCTTTCCCATCCTGATCTGTTGAAAAAATGTTTGCATGGAAAAACACAAAACCCGAATGAAAGTTTTCATAATGTCATTTGGTCACGTGTTCCCAAAGCAACATTTGTACAGATTGAAACATTTTCACTTGGTGTTTATGATGCTGTTTGTTCCTTTAATGATGGTAATGTATCGAAATTAAAAATGCTTCAAAAAATGGGCGTAGAACCAGGGGAATTTTCAGTAAGTGCCATGAAACTTCTCGATAGGAAAAGACTAATGAAAGCAATTTATGCTTTTTCTGGACGCTCGAAGAAAATTAGAAAAGATAAAAGAAGAAAAAGAAAGAAAGAAGTAGATAATATTAAGAAAAATAAGGTAAAAAACCGGCTACAGATCTTTTTAACGAGGTGAAAATTTATACAAAAGCTACTGTGTTTTCTAATTAATATATTTTTCAAGTAGTCTGTTCTTTTTTCTTTAAATCTACTGTATGCATGTGAACTGGAGACTCTCTCTTTTACTATATATTTCATATATATTGTTTTGTGTTCTTATTCTTTATGCAAATTTTTTTAAATATTTCTTTGACGTTTTTCACTAATGAACACATGTCGTAACACAGAAAATGACGATTTTTATTAAATTGTGTATTCTTTTTTTCTATAAATCTACCGTATGCATGAAATGGAAATTTTTACTATATATTTCATATGTATTGTTTGTTTTTATTCTTTATGTAAAATTTTAAAAATATTTCTCAGACATTTTTTACTAATGAACAGATGCCGTGACACAGAAAATGACAATTTTTAATAAATTGTGTATTCCTTTTTCTATACATCTACTGTATGCATGAACTGGAAATTTTTACTATATATTTCATATGTATTTTGTATTTGCACAAATTTCTAAGCTTTGGTGTTCAATAGTTTCTTAGTAAAATGTTTATAAATATCTAAAAATGCAATGCCTTTTTTCGTTGCACATAGCTTGTTACATATATAAAAATACATAAATTTCATGTTCAAGAAATCTGTTTTTATGTTTTTGTTGTTTTGAATACCATTTACCAAATATTTAAAGAAAATTTTTAATTCTGCTGCTGTAAAACATTGTGTTAACAGGAGAATATATAAAACACTAATGAAACTTTTCGAAGTAGTGTATAATCATGAATTACCAAAGCCAGATTTTCATGTATTGACACATTTTCACATGGTATTTATGATGCTTTATAGTCAAAATTTGATGAAAGTAATGTATTAGAACTGAAAATTCCTCAAAAATTGATACAGAATTTGAGTAAAATAATCAAACGCTAAAAAATACCTCGATAGCTTAAAAGTGAAAAATGCAATAAATGTATTTTCTGAGAAATCTTAAGTATAATGAAAAAACTAAAAACCCTTAAAAGTAATAGAGAATAAGCTAATATTTAATAAAATAGAGCAAATACATGTTGTAATTCATTATTTTTGTGATCAAGTGCTTTTTTACACTAAAAATGCAATTATCTCAAAATGGTTGTTTTCAATCCACGTGTACAGTTTTCTCATTATCTACAGAATAAGTGCTCATGCAATTTTTACTGCACATAAATAATATGTAACTCTATATATTAAGGTTATTTTTTTGGAGATTTTCCTGAAATATTTTGCTGAAAAGCAGTTATCGTAAAAAATTTGACAGTTTTCAAAAATTTCAAAGTGATACTTTTACCATGAATTTTTTTGAAAAAAGTAAACAATACATTTTAAAAATATTTAACAGTATTTAAAAAAAAGCCTAATTAATATACAGACAAAATTTGAAGTTTATATATTTAACAGTTTCTGAGAAACTGGTTCCTAAAATGGCTCAATTTAACATTGTCGGTATAGGCCCTACCGACTAGCCTTAATTTTGAAATCATTTGAATAGACGTTTGATAACATTTATAATATAACAATTCAATAACATTTGAATATTTTTACCCACAATTATAAGATTTGAAATTTTACCCAAATTATACAAATAGACAACAAGTAAAATTAGTTTTGTGTCTGTTTTGAATTCAATGGAGAAAATGCGTTTGTCTTTATCATGTGACTGTCATGAATTGAGCCCATTATGTTTACTTTTGAAAATTTGTACCAACAGGCAATTTTACAAACTGACATGATTTGGCTGTCAAATATTCTTGTAGTTTTGAATCTTTATATGTTATTTCAAAATTTTTTAAAATTATTTTTAGTATTAAAAAAAATGAAAATATTGCTCAAAATTAACTGTTCCGTCTAGTTTTGTCTTCAAGAACTAATCCTAAAACAGATTATTTGGTAAAAACACTAGGAATTCAAAGATACATTCAGTAAGTACAGACTGTTTTATAATTGAGAATTAAATCTTTTGAGTTACTCATTTTTTCATACCTAAACAAACTGATTGAACATATTATTTCTCTTCTTTCTATTAAGTTTATTGATTGATAATTACCATTACAGGCCCATTACATTCTCTGGGAGCAGGTATCACTTTTTAGTGTGGCACAATAAAGGTGGATATCGATTGCTACAACGAATTTTTGACACCCGAATCCCTCTCCCAGATAGGGTTTCTTTCCCGGGAAATCATAAGATTTCTGTACTTCTTCTATTCCCGTAAATCGCTCGGGGCTTCAATTACTATGAGGTAGCTATTTTTGACTTGACTGTAGATTTCAAGCTGGATATCGTTAGCTGACCCTACTGTGGCAACTTCCGATTGTTCACCCCGAACTTCCTGGACGAAGGAATGTTCGTTACCCCAACTGAGAGGTAAGGGTGTAATATGAGAAAGAAAGATTAAAGCTTACATTGGATTGGCGAGAATTTTTCCAGCTAGTTGTGGGAAGGAGTATCTGTCCAGATCAATTCCTGTCTATCGATCTTCGTTAACAAGGAGTATTGGGTTTTTAAAGCAATCGCATTCGTAGCCAACCAGCACTATCTGATTGAAGTTCCAAAATCTTGATTTATGTGGATAACATGAGTATGTAACTAAATTTAAACCCTGCCTTCCCTTGATGATTAACGACAGCCATCATCAAGGAAAGGCTCTTTTGCCCTGCATCGCCACCGGGAAAAGAGGTATACACGTGGAATCAGGGAAAGCCTGTTTCCCTCCTTTTTAGTCCTTAAGCTATTTACTGTAACTATAATGGATGTGTGTTGTTTTACTAAGTGACCCTTTGTGTTGTGGAACGTAAGAACATTCAATACTATTTGTTCCAGTAAGGAAAAGGCTTCTTTATTTCAATACAACGTAGACACGACATGGGGGATTGTCATAAGTATTAATACTAAAAACTATTATTTATTTATTCCTTTTTTAAAAAATAATTTCGGATACTTGCTTTATTATGAGCTATTTAATTGAATCGGCAATTTGAAGGGAATGTACCCACAAACTGTTAGGGAAGAATATTTTTATAATCAATCTTCCAATTTTTCTCATTTATTATTTTTCAAAATTTAGCTTTCGTGTGAGATTCTTATATTAATATTTATTTATATTTATGTAACTATTATATAGCATTTCCATAAACAAGACATCGATTACATAAATAAAATATCTTAAATACAATAATTAATATTTTTAATGCATATAATTAGCACTTCAGCAGCAAATGAGTTTTTAAGTACTTATTAATATTTATCTATTAGTAGCAACATTAGAGAAATAATTGATTAAGTTTTGATTAGTTAATTTTCAAACGCATGGGAGTCCGTAAAGAAAAATTAATTTTAGGTATTATTTTTCAAATGTGAATTTTCCCCCCCAAGATTTTTAATTTACCAAATCTTTAATTGTCACATTTTTTCCATGTCATTACCAATTTTTACTTTTAGGGCAAAAAAGTGATAAGTTTCATTAAAAAAAAATGCAACTTTTAATATGGGGAGAGATTTTTTCCTTTGTGTATATGACAAAGTTAAAAATAAAAAATAATATGAAAGCTTATGCTTTCTGAAATACCATTTTAAAAATGAATAAACAACTTATTACATATTTTTAGCTCATTATATAAATAAGTATTAATTTCCGAATTTATATGCATCCTTAATTTATATCATAGACTTTATTTAAAAATAACTTGTTATTTGAATCAAATTTTTTGAAATTTTGATGTATTTTCGGGAATTGGGGAACGACAATTACATTCCAGGGAAAGGAAAAACCCTGGAAATCAGAAACCCAACTCCCAGTGTCGAACCCCCAAACTTGGATGTACATGCCCAGTACCAAATCCAATGCACCACCCAACTGGCCTGATTGAAAACATAAAAAGTTTATAAACAAAGTACACCCAAGCTTATAATTTGCCTTAATTCTTAAAATTTCCATTATTTAGACTTAAACAAGAAAATGTGCTATTAGCGTAGAAATTTCATAATCAGAATATAAATAATATTTTTTCCACCTATTCCATATTTTATTTATTTTTTTTTTGGAAAAGTTGGATGTGTCCCATGTGTTAACATATATTTTATTAGATAGCGGCACTCTTCCAATAAGGTTAACTACCCTTGATGTAAAGCAATAATATTCATTTTTATTTGACAAAAAGAACACATTCTTCATGTAAAGCAATATTATTTATTTTTGTCAAAATGAACACATTTGTGATAATAATTACTAGACACTCTATAATAATACAGCATTAAAGTAAAATTGACATGATAAACAATAAGCCTGATCTTTAAAGATTATGTTAATGAGAGAGAGAGAATGCAGTTATATCAGATTAAATGGTTCTATAAATTATAGTGCAGTTAAACTTTTCACGCATCTGGTATTTTTTATTTTTCAATAAGAAATGATATTTTTAAGTGATGCATATAAGAAAAAAATTCTGATATTTTCACAAACATAAGTCTTATAAACTTAGGTATAAATATTCTTAAAATTTCTCCATCCCATATAGAGTTGTACAATTTGCAAAACGAAAATTTTTATTCTACATTGTTATATTTTCATTTAAGTATCACTCTGTGAGTAAACCTTTCATTACTCACAAAGTCCATGTTCATTCGTCATGAGGTTTTTCCTTGGAATGAATATGCAAATGTGTTTTCATGTTACCCCTTTGAGAGAAAGCTTTGTTGCATATTTCACAAACATGAGGTTTTTCCTTGGTATGAACAAGTAAATGAGTTTTTAATTTATCACTTCGAGAGAAAGCTTTGTTGTGTGTGTGCATAGCTCACACACATGATGTTTTTCCTTAGAATGAACACGCATATGTCTTTTTAAATCAACACTTTGCAAGAAAGCCTTGCCGCATGTTTCTCAAACATGTGGCTTTTTCAGGGTGTGACAACGCAAATATGTTTTTAAATTAGAACTTTGCGAGTAAGCTGTGCTGCATTTTTCAAAAACATGAGGCCTTTTCTTGGAGTGACCAAGCAAATGTGTTTTCATGCTTTCCCTTCGAGAGAAAGCTTTGTTGCATATTTCACAAACATGAGGTTTTTCCTTGGTATGAATAAGTAAATGAGCTTTTAATTTATCACTTCGAGAGAAAGCTTTGTTGCATATTTCACAAATATGATGTTTTTCCTTAGAATGAACATGCATGTCTTTTTAAATGAACACTTTGCAAGAAGGCCTTGCGGCATATTTCACAAACATGGGGCCTTTCCTCGGTGTGACCACGCAAATATGTTTCTAAATTAGCACTTTGCGAGTAAGCTGTGCTGCATTTTTCAAAAACATGAAGCTTTTTCTTGGTGTGACGAAGGAAATGTGTTTTTAAATGAGCACTTTGCGAGAACGCTTTACTGCACATTTCACAAACATGAGGCTTTTCGAGGGTGTGAACTCGCAAATGCCTTTTTAATGCACCGCTTTGTGAGAAAGCCTTATTGCATATTTTACAAGCATAAGGCTTTTCCTGGGTGTGGACTCGCAAATGCCCTTTTAATGTAACACTTCGTGAGAAAGCTTTGCTGCATATTTCACAAACATGAGGCTTTTCCTGGGTGTGAATACGCAAATGCCTTTTTAAATCACTAATGCGAGAGAAAACCTTGCTGCATATTTCACAACGTTTTTCTTTGGTGTGAATACACAAATGCCTTTTCAAGATATCACTTTGTGAGAAAGCCATGTTGCATATTTCACAAACATGAGGCTTTTCATTTGCATGAATAGGCAAATCATGATTTATGTTATCATTTCTAGCATGAGACATCTTGCTTTTAAATGTAGAAATTTTTAATTTAATACACAGCAAAGAGATTGATTTCTCTTCAATGCAATAGTAAAATTGCAAGTATTTCTTTTATAAGTTGCGTACCAAAGTTAATGCAGCTGGATATCTCAGATTGAAACACAGAATGAGAAAGTTATTTTTGATTTAATCCGATTGTTCAATAGATTAGTTAGCATTTATTTTGAATAAATTAAATTCTATAGAATATATTCAATAAATAGTTAACAAATTTTATTCAAAGGCAACTCTAGAATAAAGAATATTATCTCATCATAAACAATGAGAAAGAAATTTTAAAGAATCATGATGGGAGTTTAACATTTTCTTTGGGAATAATTGAAAGGAGAAGATGTATTACATTTCGATAAATACAACAATAAACATACAAAATACATGAAATAGCTTCTAATGGATGATATAAAATTTTGTATGGCTTTAAAATTCCTAAAATTCATAGGTCAATTTTACATAAAAAAAAAAGAATTAATCACACCTTTGTGTTAAGCACATGACGTTCAAATAAAAAGAAATAATGGATATTATAATACTAAATGTTTCAAATTCTTTCTTCAGCTATTCAAGTATGTCTTCATTATATTGCTGTTCTATCTGATGACATAATAATTTAAAACCCGAAATTCTGGAAAAATATGCTTAAGTATTTCAACTTCCTCTACTTTTCGAATTTCAATGAGAGAAGAAAGAAACAATTTTGACAAACCTTTGAAAAAACTTTTAAATACATTTGGAATCCTTATATAAAAAGATTAACAGCAGTTCGAACCAAAATTTTTATAGTTTTTTAGATAATACTTCTTTTGCTGTTCTTTGCCCAAGTCTGTCACTCATACATTGAGTTTCTTAATGAAAATACTTACTTATATTTATTGAGAAAAGGATTATTGTGCAGTGGGCTTCCAGTGTAGTACTAAATTTGATAAAGCTCTTCGGCAGTTTTCCATTTGCCCTACACCTTTCAGAATTAGCACAAACTATCATTTTCTGAAGAACATTGAAGATAGATATCAGATTCTGAAAATGAATAATTAAAGTTAATTATTTTCACAATGAGAATTAACATTAAATATATGTAACTGCATACATGAATGATTCAAGTAGTTTAATATAGTACTGAAATATGAGAAAAAATATTGTAAAAGGATATGATCAGGTTATTTACATTTTTATTCTCGGTACAAATAAGAATAAATGGTGACCTTTGGTTCGTGGGTTTGAGTTTTTACCATTGAGACATCTTAGAACATATAGTGACAAACACATGTTTTAAAATCTATCAATAAAAAATTAATATTAAATAAAATCCCATCTTTATTTGATGTTTGTGCAATGTATTCATTAAAAATTAATTGTAATCAAGAAGAAAAAAAAGTTGCATAAAAAGTTAAAAATTTGCGTTTTTGTTGAGTGTAGTCAATCAGTGGGTAAGATTTGAAACTGGCAAAGGTAAAAGTGAAATTTTCCAGTAAATTTGTTTATACCCGGATTGCAGAGATCCTGTAATTACACTAGGTCAGGGGTCAGCAACCTGCGGCTCTTTAGTTTCAAACGCAAATATAATTTATTTTATCAAAAGAACAAAATATTTAAAAATCTGAATCGATTAACGAGGATTAGGCACCCTTTCTATCTATCAGTCACTTGTACTTGCCTTTCATCGCACCCCTCCCCGTGACACGCGTTGTCACTGTCGACAGTCCGTCGGAATCTCTCGAATGACGCCGTCGTCGGATGTTTCTATGTAGATTTTAATTCTCTTTCGACGCAAGACAATTTGGCGTCTTCTCCAGTGCTTAAGCTGTGACGTATAGTTTGTTGTTTAAAGCAGAAGAGTTAGAAGCGAATTATCATCACAAAGGTATGTATGTACAACTATAATATAACTAGCTGGTATACTCGTTCTTCGCACGGGTGAATTGAAAAAAATTACACAATACAGACTGAAGAAAGAGGAGTTTTTAATGAGTTAATATTACGGGAATTGTAAATTAAACACACACAAAAAAAGCTTTTTGCATATCTCAGCTGAATAAAAAAAACCTGTTTGCTAAATTTTATGGCTGTAGATGTAACAGCTGATAAAAGATTTATTTTTAATTTAAAACACCCAATACCTCTCTTGTGGGTCGATTTTTGAAAACATTTTCCTTCTGCTCAGCAAAAATAACACATTGTTACAAATTATGTGTAATAAACGCTTAAAAAAGTGTAAATAATGTGTATCTGGTTGTGCACTATACGTTAATATTAAATCTCTCTATATACAATATTGAAAAATCTATATACAATACTAAATTTATTGAACAATTTCTCTGTATACAATATTCAATTTAATAAGCAATCTCTCTCGATACAATATTAAATTAAATGAAAAATCTCTCTATATACAATAATAAATTTATTGAAAAATCTCTCTATTTACAATATTGAATTTATCGAAAAATCTTTCTATATACAACATAAAATTTATTGAAAAGTTTCACTATATACAATATTAAATTAATGAACGATCTCTCTATATCCAATATTAAATTTAATGAAAAATCTTGCTATATATAATATTAAATTCATTGAAAAATCTTTCTATATACAATATTTGGTGTACGATTTTCTTGGGCTAAAACAACAACGCTGGTAGCATCCCTCGCACGTGAGCATGCTACGTGAAGTTGGCCATGGGGGAAAAAAACCCTTAGTTAAATCTATGCCAGCTTTGTTTAGCGTTTGCCCTTGTGAGTTGTTAATTGTCGTAGTAAAATTGACATTGATAGGGAATTGCAGTCTTCTGAAGTCAAAGGGGAAATTCGAAGGTATTATGGGAATTCGTGGTGTAAATACTATCTCACCTTTTCCGCATCCGGATATTATACGACCTTCTATAACGTTTTTTTGAAATGACACTACTCGCAGCCTAGTGCCAGTGCAAAGCTTTGATGGGTTAAAATTACGAAGTAGTATGGAGGGCACACCAATCTTAAGTTCTAGTTTGTGAGGGGGTGGACCAGGCACACTTATACCGTTTAAAAATTCGGTTGGATAATTAACCGCTTCATCCAGATTGTAAACCGCATTGATGGAAAGGTACGTTTGTTATTCACCAGGAACCTTATCTAACATGCGCTGACTAAGAACAGAGACCTGGTCTTTTATAGGTGCTAAAATTGATCCTTCACACAACCACGAATCTTCTTTTATATTGAGATCGTGAGAACATCATAATAAATACTATGAATTAAAGTTTCAGTGTCCGCCGCAACCTGACAAAGACCGGTAGGTAGTTCTATAATATGATTACTATTCACTTCTGGACACTTTTCTTCTCCACCATCGAGAAGAATTTTACTAAATTCTAAATCGGCTAAATGTGCTCTCATGTTTTCTTTTAAATGGAGTTTTTTACAATATCTCCAAAGTACTGAACATTTTAAACATGCGTTGCTCTATGGAATCATCTGATTCTAGGCTTCGAGAGGCAGCGAGTCGAATACGATTATGTTCTAATCGCCGCTCTCTGGAATCGTCTTATTCTAGGCTTTGAGAGGCAGCGAGTCGAATACGATCATCTTCTAATCGCCGCTCTCTGGAATCGTCTGGTTCTAGGCCTCGAGAGGCAGCGAGTCGAATACGATCATCTTCTAATCGCCACTCTCTGGAATCGTCTGATTCTAGGCTTCGAGAGGCAGCTAGTCGAATACGATCATCTTCTAATCGCCGCTCTCTGGAATCGTCTGATTCTAGGCTTCGAGAGGCAGCGAGTCGAATACGATCATCTTCTAATCGCCGCTCTCTGGAATCGTCTGATTCTAGGCTTCGAGAGGCAGTGAGTCGAATACAATCATCTTCTAATCGCCGCTCTCTGGAATCGTCTGATTTTAGGCTTCGAGAGGCAGCGAGTCGAATACGATCATCTTCTAATCGCCGCTCTCTGGAATCGTCTGATTTTAGGCTTCGAGAGGCAGCGAGTCGAATACGATCATCTTCTAATCACCATTCTCCGGAATCGCCTTATTCTAGGCTTCGAGAGGCAGCGTGTCGAATACAATCATCTTCTAATCGCTGCTGTCTGGAATCGTCTGATTCTAGGCTTCGAGAGGCAGCGAGTTGAATACGATCATCTTCTAATCACCGCTCTCTGGAATCGTCTGATTTTAGGCTTCGAGAGGCAGCGAGTCGAATACGATCATCTTCTAATCGCCGCTCTCCGGAATCGCCTGATTCTAGGCTTCGAGAGGCAGCGTGTCGAATACAATCATCTTCTAATCGCTGCTGTCTGGAATCGTCTGATTCTTGGCTTCGAGAGACAGAATGCCGAATACGATCATCTTCTAATCGCTGCTTTCTAGAATCGCCTGATTCTAGGCTTCGAGAGACAGCGTGTTGTATTCGATCGTTTTTTAAACGTTGTTGTCTAGATTCCTGAGATTTTTGACTCCTTAACAATGAATGACGAATTCTATCTAACAGTAATTGTTCGTTTCTCACAGAACTACATTCATTAGACTTAGACATGGATATCCTTAACGTACAATTTGTAAGACGGCTTTCTCTATCCTGTTGAGATTCATTTTCGCGTTGCAATCTTTGACTTTTGGCCTTTCTCCTGTTTTTAGAGATTTGATTTTCTTTTAGGCATAACTAAAGGGTGTAAGTCAGTGTTTCTCAAACTGTGGGGCGTGCTCCCTGGGGGGCGCGATAAACGTACAAGGTGCGCGCGAGCATGTCGAAAATAAAAGATTAAAAATAAATTATTTACTGGAATGAAGTAAAATAAAGTACTTTCTAACATAATAAAAAAATACACATTTACACTGATATAATTTATATATATATCATCTGTGATATTACATCATAAAAAAATAAAAGCTTCTACTTCAAAAGCCTCATTTTAGCTATCTTTGATACTGTAACCAAATAAAAAACCTTTATTTGATTTACTGTAATTCCTTGATGAGAGATTTTTTATTACGGTTTTTTTTCAAACCAAAATGAAAAAAAAAACCCAGACCCATAATAAAAAAATATATATATTTTAGGAAGATAAAAAATTCATCACTGTTATATATTATTGTCATCAGCTGTAGGCAGTAGAATGTATTTGCTGCGGTTTGACCTTCGAACTTACTTGTATGATTAGTTACGTCCCTGCTCTTATGTATTTGTTTTTTCATTTCGGGAAGTTGCAAATAAACTATTTCTGCTGCGATTTTTTCCTTGTAAAATATTTTTATGATTTTTGGAAAAGCACAGAGAGCTCTTTGAAGGATTACTTGGCCAAGATTTATTTCTATGAGTTATTCCCAAACATATAAAGCATAATGAAAAAGGTTTTACATAATTTTTTAGAACATCCATATTGTATTAAATACACTTTTAATCCGGAGCGGACATACCGAGCCCAGAGTGCACGAAATCGGTAATTCTGGCAAAACTGTTTAATTGTTACCAATGGCCCTGACACTATCCTCCTGTTTGACAGTCTTAACGTGTGAACTAAAATATATTTGTCACATATATCTTTCTTTTTGGGAGTGACAAACATTTTTTTACACTCTTAAGGTACTTGTTTTGACTGAGTTCCCGGTGTGATAACTTTTTTTTTCCGAAATATTTTATGTGTCCTTGAAAGTAGGTGAGTATATTTTCTCTTAATTAAATTATTCATTGGAATTACGATTTTTATTGTGTACTATAAAAATAATTATAAAAAAAGGATTGGGGTGACTCACAATAGCCCCACTCGACCATTAGTATCGAGAGCGTGCCTGCTCCAGGGTTAAAACATGTTGAAGTCTTTTCACTTTAAATATTAAAAATAACACAATTATTTTTTATCCGAATTTTATATTATTGATCATTATTCAACATCTCTCAATTCTAAATGCTAATTCTGTGAGGCTTAAAATTACAGTTCGCTTAAAACTAATTATTATTTGAGCAATGTGATTAAAAAAATCATTTTACATTTTTGTAAACATTGTCGTGAGTAGGTAGAAAAAGCCGATTCTGCTGTAAAGGCGGTGCAGGCGGTGCAGGCGGTTGCAGGCGGTGCAGGCGGTTGCAGGCGGTTGTAGGCGGTTGCAGGCGGTTGTAGGCGGTTGTAGGCGTTGTAGGCGGTTGTAGGCGGTCGACGGCAGTGCAGAGTTGAGTTGTTTCGTTCCTACTGACGAGTTGAGTTGTTTCGTTCCTACTGACGAGTTGAGTTGTTTCGTTCCTACTGGCGAGTTGAGTTGCTTCGTTCCTGCTGCCGAGTTGAGTTGTTTCGCTCATGTTGCCGAGTGGAGTTGTTTCGTTCCTACTGACGAGTTGAGTTGTTTTTCTCCTGCATTGGCTTTGATTTTCGAGTTGAGGGGGCGAGTTGAATTGTTTTCTCCTACAGCTAAGTTGAGTTGTTTTTAAAAAATGTGCACAAAAAATGGAAGTATGGGAATGTTAAACGTGCTCATGGCGCCACCTATTGATTAAAATGTACACTAATTATAGATTTTAAAATGATGGAAGTAAATAACGCTCAAATAAAAAAAAAATCCAGATTCAAACTCACGGCCTCAGATCAAAATGTCTCCACAGGACAATAGTTTTTCAGTTACGCTAACCATTATCCTATGAAGGCATACAGACCTGAAGAAAACTTATGTTTATAATCTCATGAATTTAATTTGCAGGCGAAGCAGACGGCGACATGTTTTAAAATCATTTTCTTGATTAAAATGAAATAAAAAATATTTAATTTATATTATTTTAATAATGTGTAAATTTTAATTCAGTATAATGATTACATACACACACAAAAGATACAAAGTAAATTGATTATTCAGAAAAATGTGCCGTAGTATACTCGTCATCAGCGTGAACGGGTTACGATTTAACTTGTTTTAGCTTGTCTGATCTTGATTCTACAAGACGGCGACTGAATTCTACGTCAGAAATTATCTCAATGCTTAGAGCGGATGAATACATTGCTTTCAACCACTCAGCGAACGCCGCTCAAGTGTAATTCGGTTGATATGCGTTAGACACTTATCACATTTTAGTTCACAATTCATTTCGTTTGTTAGTATTGCGGTGGGCTGTATTCAACAAGAAAAAAATATGGTGATGTCTGAAACACATAGTGAAAAACGAAAGTTTGGAAAAGCCGGGGAATCTTCTGTAAATAAGAAAGCCAGAAGAGAAGTTTCAAAAGTAAGTAACAACATTAAATAAATTTAATATGTAATTTTTATAATGTTTTTTACACATTTGTGATCTTTATTAATTTTGTTATATTATTTTCAGAAGTATGGAAAATTTACCGAGGATTGCATACCAGATGGAGTATTTCCAATTGGAGATGATGTTTTTGTCTTTGCAAGCACCTATTATGATTCCGCATCAGTACACATAAGACGTTTCAAGAAATATGGCAAAACATACTACCCAACTCCCGAGGGAATAACATTAGACCCACGGTGGATCGAATATATCATGCGTAAAAAGAAAGTGCCGGAATCACTGGAGGAATTACCAAGTGGACTTTTCCCTCCTGAACGACACATTCAAATAACTAGTGAGAACTTCATTGATTTTACTTTCAAGCGCATTAAATACAGTCCGGATAAAGAGCCCACTTTTAAAGAAATAACCATATCCCGAGAGCAGTGGGCTGAAATGATTAAAAATATGGTGCTATTGAAAATGCTGCTATAGACAATATGTTTCAGTGTATGGACTTTTTTAACTGCATATAAAACCTTCTGCGAAGGCCCCATAGAAAATACATTACCTTCTTCTTTGATGTTAGTCTGGGTCAACAATACTTGACGCAAATTTTGAAAAAATCTATTTGTAGCCTCCCGAACGAAAAAGGATTGAAACAGCCTCAGACTTTCGCTGAGGAGTTATGGGGAATCGCGAAGAAACATTTAATTCACATGTTTCATCACTTGAAGCTAATGAGATAGCTGATTGTTTTTATCATAATCTTTTTGAAAATGAACACTTTTTTATTGTTAAAACCTGTACATTATGTAACTCAAGAATTTTTAAAAAATCTTCGCTTGGATATTATTTTAAGAGAAGTAAGAGACATGTTATGTCCACCTGATTGTTTTGAATACTATGAGGATTTTGTTTAAAGATTTTTATAAGATTCACACAATATTTTGTTTTTATAAATTTGAATAAAATTCTTTTTTTTTTTTATATGCTGAATTTGAGTTCTTATTATTTTTATTGTTTGTTAGTTTAACTTATGTTGAAATCGTTTCACATCTTAAAAATAAATAAGAGTATTTTTAAAGAAATTATCAAAGTATGTACAAGTGATATTTTTAAATGTATTTCATATGAAAGTGAGAAAATTTATGCTCATGTTTTTATACATAAACTTTTACCTTTCCCAAAAGTATATAATAATATAACTATTCATTGTAATAGTCATTCAATCAAGTTCTTTTCATCGGTAACAATGCATCAAGATTTAGAAGCGTTTTACGAAAATCCTGAAGTTCCAAATAGCTTCGGGGGTGTGGGAAGCATTACATCGCTCTGTAAAAGGGAAATATAGTAAAAAAGATGTGAAACATTGGTTATCGCAGAAAGATGCTTACACTCTTCATAAACCTGTTCGACATAAGTTTCAGCGGAATCGAGTGTTTGTAAGTGATATTGATCGTCAGTTTTCAAGCGGATTTAGTCGATATGCAATCTTTAGCAGAATTTAATAAAGGGTATAAGTATTTGTTAACTTGCATTGATTTATTTTCAAAATTTGCTTGGGCAGTTCCTCTGAAAGATAAATTTGGAAAAAGTGTAAAGTCTGGGCTAGAAATTATTTTTAAAGAAAGGAAGCCTAAAGTGTTGCAAACAGATGCCGGTAAGGAGTTTTTAAATAAAATAGTTCAAAATTATTTAAAAAATCTGAATGTAAATTTTTTTTTTTACAAATAATGAAACAAAAGCTAGCATTGTTGAAAGGTTTAATCGGACATTAAAAACAAAAATGTGGAAATATTTCACTGAATTTAACACTAAAAATTACATCGACGTCATTGATAAATTAATACACAGTTATAATCACTCGTATCACCGTTCAATTAAAATGGAACCTGTTTCTGTAAGTAGACATAACCGAAAGCAGGTATTAAAAAATTTATACGGTGGTCTAAGAAATGAGAAACCTAAAGACCCTAGATTTAAAATTGGTGATATTGTACGCATTAATAAACAAAAACTTCACTTTGAAAAAGGATACGAACAAAACTGGAGAAGAGAACTTTTCATAGTTTTTGAAATCGTGCAAAGAATTCCGATTGTTTATAGATTAAAAGATTTACAAGGTGAAGAGATTAAAGGTACTTATTACGAAGCAGAATTACAAAAAGTTGTCGACTCTGGTTTCTACCCTGTAGAGAATGTTATCAAACAAAGAAAAAGAGGAGGAATCACTGAATATTTTGTTAAATTTTTAGGCTATCCTGAAAAATTTAATGATTGGGTGACTGATATTCAAAAAGTATAAATAGTTAAACTTTTTTTTTTATTGCCAACTCATTTTCAAAAAATGTCTTTCTACGTAACATTACCTTCTGATAGTTCTATGCATTTCTTTCCAGAAAACAAAATATCTCATTTCAAAACTCAATTACCCTCTCCTGTTTGTTTAAAGGGTGAATGGGAAGTGGGATTGTCTGAAATAATCTACCCTCATTCTTGGCTTAACGTAAATGAAACTAACAATTATTTTCTATACAAAGCTGGTGACGGCAATATCTCTTCAACTGTTAAGCGAACAATTGATGTGGGTTGTTATGAAACAATGTTAGATATTATATCAGCCGTACAACTTGTTTTACCCAAAAATCCTAATCGGTTCACAATAATTTACAATAAAGCAACAAAACGGGTGAAAATTAATGCAGTTCAAGGTAGCAGCCTTCACTTAGAGAATTTAGGCGAATTGTTAGATTCAAACGCAATGCAATTATAATAGGTAACATGAAAAGCGAATTCGTTGCTGATGCATGGTCTAATTTTTCAGTTTTTTACGTTTACTCCGATCTAATTTCACCCCAAATTGTGGGGGATACACAGGCTCCTTTATTGCGAATCGTTCGCACTAAAGGTAAAGACGGGGAAACGATTAGTCAATACTATGATAGACCTCAATACTTACCTTTGGTGAGACACTCGTTTCAAACTATTCAATCTGAACTGAGACTCAATTCTGGTGATTTTGTTCCCTTTGAAAGAGGTAAAGTGATCATAGTGCTTCATTTTCGAATGAGGCAAATACTATAAATAAAGCAATGCATTTCTCATACCCTCATTTGGAGATAAAAGACCAAGATGAGTGTACCATACGTTTGCTGTACTAAAAATTTGAAGACCATTATGCAGGTCAAATAGGTTCGGGTCTGACTCATTACAAGGGCATTAATTTTCAAAAGGGTTATGGAATCGGAGGAATATTTCGTCGATTGTTTAGAGCAGCTTTACCTTTTTAGTAAAAGGAGGTAAAACTATTGGAAAAGAAGTATTAATGACAGGGAGTCGTGTTGCCTCTGATGTATTGTCAGGAGAAAATTTTAAAGAAGCTGTAAAAACAAGAAGCAAAGAAAGTGGAAAAAAATTAGCTCAGAAAGCTATTGATAGAGTTCAGTCTATGGTAGGAAAAGGACAGTATAAAAGAAAGCGTAAGAAACAGAAAAAATTCATTTCATCCAAAGCACGTAAAGTGAGTGTACGTGACATTTTCGACTCGTAAAAATGGCATTTATTCTTAAAGATTCTCCTGAATGTTTAAATCTGAATTGGAACTTTTCAACTTACCAGGAACTCAAACAGTTATTCAAGATGGGCAGTGGAAACAATTTCATCCTCTTTCTAACGTTTTCGATAATGCACCTGTAGAATTTCACATTTCCGGAAGTGCAGAAGATTACATAGATCTCAGTCAAACACAATTATACGTAAAAGCGAAAATAGTAAAAGTGGACAATACGCCTATTACTAAAGATGATACTATAGGACCTGTGAATTTATTTCTACATTCACTATTTTCTCAAGTAGATGTATCCTTAAATGATCGCGTGGTTTCCAATTCCAGTAATACATATCCCTATCGATCTTATATTGAAACTCTCTTAAACCATGGATATGACAGCAAAACTTCCCAGTTAACGGCTGAACTATTTTACAAGGATTCTGATGATGGTCTCAAGAAAAGAACCGAATTTTTAAAGAAAGTGCCACTGTAGACATGATTGGTTGCATACATTCGATTTATTTCATCAAGATCGTCTTTTACTCAATTTAGTGGATTTGAAAATAAAATTAATACGAAGCAAGCCCGAATTTTGTTTACAAGGATCTGAGGGATTTAAAGTTGTTTTGGATCATGTTTCTTTATTCATACGAAAAGTTCGTGTGAATCCTGGAGTTATTCTTGGTCATGCGAAAGCACTGGAAAACAAGCGCAAAATATCCCATTAACCGAGTTCTGTGCAAAGTGTATTCGATTCCTAAAGGAAGCATGTCTTTTATTCAAGATAATATATTTTCAGGCCAAATGCCAAAAAAAAAAAAAAACTTTTGTAGGATGTGTAGATAATGAAGCTTTTCACGGAGCATTTTCAAAATCTCCTTATGAGTTTAAACATTTTAATTTAAATTTTATTGGAGTGTATGTGGATGGACAACCAGTGCCTCACAATCCATTAGAACTCGATTTTTCTAAAGATCAATACATACGGGCCTATCAAACTCTATTTGTTGGGACAGATCGAATGGGTCAAGACAGAGGTATATTTATTTCTAGAAAAGAATATAAAGATTCAAATACATTGTTTGGATTTAACCTCTCACCGGATTTATGTTCTTCAGGAGAACATTTAAGTCTGATAAAACATAGCAATTTGCGATTAGAATTAAAAATTCAGCAAATCTTTAGAACAAACCGTATGTGTTATCGTTTTTGCCGAGTTTGAAAATTTAATCGAAATAAACAAATCGAGAAATATCTTGTATGATTTCGGAAATTAAAGAATGGATGGAATGCAAATGTATACAGTTTTATCTCAAGAGAAGACAACGTCCCCCTATTTTCAAGGTGTTTATTCTAGAGATACGCTCCCTCCTCTGCAAGAAAACATGTGTGCTATTGTGAATTCTGATGACTCATCACAACCTGGAACACACTGGTTAGCATTATTTGTAAAGGATAAAAGAGAATTAGAATTTTATGACTCGTTTGGACAACCTCCTGTATTCTATAACATTAGTACTACTACCTATTTAGATGTATTATGGAATTCTAAAGTGTTTCAATCACCAACATCTAATGTTTGTGGGCAATACTGTATTTACTTTTTATTCAAACGCAGCCAAGGCTATTCTATGCATTATATTTTGAATCAATTGTATATAAATGATTTTCAAATGTATCAATTTGTAAAGAAACGATATGGTGTAAGATTTGTATTTAGAAAATAAAAAAATGGAATGAAACTAAATATGTGTGTGTCTTTTATTTTCTTTAATTTTTTTTCTATTTTCTATTTATTTTCTTATGATAATTTTTTTCTTCTAAAAAAAAAAAAATTAATATTTTTCTATGTTAAATTTCTTTTCTCTCAAAAAAAAAAAAATTTTTTTTTCTATGATAAATTTTTCACCCAAAAAGATTAATATAATTTTATTTAATTATATATTTGAAACTTTTAAATTTTATCAAATAAGTATATTTTCTTCAGCAAAAGAAAACTGTTCAAATCATAAAGAGACAACTGAGACATTTTTTTTTTTAAATCAAATGAGTATCATTTATTTCAAAGTTTCAACCATGCATTTCTGCGAGCATACATTATTGGTTTCTTAATAATTTTGTTATTCTGATACAATTTTTTATTTACATCTAGATTTTTCGGTAAATTTACATCATTCAAAGCTCTTAAAAATACATATCTTCCTTCAGGTGCTGATTTTCGATTCCGTAGAAAATCATTCACGAGAAATGCAATATTGCTTCCTGGAATAACAGTGTTTTTGTAAATAATTTCACCATCAGAATTCCAACTGAAAGATTCTTGAAGCTTTAAAAACTGGAAAATATTTTTGCTTTTTCTTTATACCTAGCTGGAACAATTCTAAAAATTTCATCCTCAAACACTTCTTTTTCCGTCTTTACGTCCACCAACAATATTCTAAATATTTCAATATTTTTCATCTTTTTTCAATACTTTTCAACTTTTTTTTTCAATATTTTTTCAACTTTTTTAATTACTTTACTCATATTAATATATTTAAGTGTAAGGAACAAGAAGGGAAACAGACTAAAAATTAAAAACAAATGTTGAAGAACACAAACCACACTTAATATTCTATCCATGACAAAGGTTTTGCATACAATGTTTTTGTTCTGAGATATTTATTCGTAACAAAACTCTATCAAAAATTTTTTTTTTGAAAAATTCATTAAATGATTCGAACGAAAGGTTTTATTTTTCTATCTCTCACAAAGTGGATAGTCAAATTTGCAGCATTTGTATTTCGTATAGTTTTCCAATCATAAATTTCGATATTGAGATGGATACATTTGTCTTGCTAGACAAGAGATCTATTGCTTGTCTCTAACATTTTTAAAACAACTTAGGTAGGAAGTATTTAAAAAAATATTCCTATAATTTGTTTTTCATTGCAAAAAATATTTTGTAAAATAAATATTACGGAAATATCTCTATGATGGCTTCCTTTCGTGAACAAGTTTGAAAGTTCTTTTGTCATCTCCTACTTCATTCATTAAGTCATCTATTATTACGAAAGCATTAGTAATATCTTCTACATCGAAAAGCATGCCTTCATGAAATTCTATGTCAGACATCTTATCAAACAATTTTGGATAAATTCCATAACGCCAAATAATTTTGGGAGGAAAAGAATTAATTAATTTTATTTCTAAGATTCGTCTAACAAAGAAAGTTTTACCAGAATTACAAGGTCCGCATATATTATCATAGGAAAGGGATGTTTCATGTAAGGAAACTACTTTGCAAACGAAAAACATATGCAGAACTTTTACTTTATATAAGCATAGTATTTTTTAAGTTATCTCAGAATTATAAAAAAAAAAAAACATGCAAAATCAATGAAAAATATATTTTAGTTATGCACAAAGTATCAAATTTGAAATGTAATAAACAATAATTCAACACGTATATCATAATTTTCAGAAATAGACTTTATCAGAATTATATACAAATATTTATATGTACAGAAAAGTTTGACCCTTTATCCTAATTAAAATTTGCTTCCAATGACGTACTTAAAAACAAATCAGAATTCTACCCATTTAGTTAAAACTATATAAGAATATAAATTGTTATCTCTAAAAACATGCATTTCTAGTACCCATTTACAGAGCCCCGAAACCATTATCAGAGCGGAGGGGGTACCATCCTCCCGGTTCAGACCCGGGGGGAATTTCCACTCCCTTTCGTTTGCCTAATTTTCAATCCTCTGTTTCAGAAATCACAAGCACAAAGCATCAAATTTGAAATATAACAAATAATCATTCAACACGTATATCATGATTTTCAGAAATAGATTTATACGGAATTATATAAAAATAATCATATGTACAGAAAAATTTGACTCTTTATCCCAGTTAAAATTTGCTTCCAATGACGTAATTAAAAAATCATAATCATTTAATTAAAACTATATCAGAATATAACTCGTTATCGCTAAAAGCGTGCATTTCTTATCAGTACAGATCCCCGAAACCCTTATCAATCACAAACCATCTTCCCGGTTCAGATCCGGGGGGACTTCCACCCTCTTTTGTTTGCATGCGCCTCAACCTCCTGGCGCCACCGGCTTCACAGTTTCAGAACCGGTATATTTTAACTACTGCTTCGCCTGCAAAATTAAATTCATGAGATTATAAACATAAGTTTTCTTCAGGTCTGTATGCCTTCATAGGATAATGGTTAGCGTAACTGAAAACTATTGTCCTGTGGAGACATTTTGATCTGAGGCCGTGAGTTTGAATCTGGATTTTTTTTTTTTATTTGAGCGTTATTTACTTCCATCATTTTAAAATCTATAATTAGTGTACATTTTAATCAATAGGTGGCGCCATGAGCACGTTTAATATTCCCATACTTCCATTTTTTGTGCACATTTTTTAAAAACAACTCAACTTAGCTGTAGAAAAAAAAACAATTCAACTCGCCCCCTCAGCTCGAAAACCAAAGCCAATGCAGGAGAAAAACAACTCAACTCGTCAGTAGGAACGAAACAACTCAACTCAACAGGAGAAAACAACTCAACTCGGTAACATGAACGAAACAACTCAACAGGAGAAAACAACTCAACTCAGCAGCAGGAACGAACAACTCAACTCGGCAGCAGGAACGAAACAACTCCACTCGCCAACATGAGCGAAACAACTCAACAGGAGAAAACAACTCAACTCGCCAGTAGGAACGAAACAACTCAACTCGTCAGTAGGAACGAAACAACTCAACTCTGCACTGCCGTCGACCGCCTGCAACCGCCTACAACCGCCTGCAACCGCCTACAACCGCCTGCAGCCGCCTACAACCGCCTACAACCGCCTGCAGCCGCCTGCAGCCGCCTACAACCGCCTGCACCGCCTGCAACCGCCTGTAACCGCCTGCAACCGCCTACAACCGCCTACAACCGCCTACAACCGCCTTCAACCGCCTGCAACCGCCTACAACCGCCTGCAACCGCCTGCACCGCCTGCACCGCCTTTACAGCAGAATCGGCTTTTTCTACCTACTGTCGTGCACTTGGCTTTACTATTCTTAAAATTCAGCGATTATATCAATAATGTTTTATTTTCTTTTAAATGAGCTCGCGCAAATAGCGGGTATTTCAGCCAGTATACTTTTAATGTATCAGTGTTGCACAGAGTATTTTATAACTAATTAATTAATGCTTAATTAAGAACAAGTTTAATAAGTAAAGGGTGTTTTTTTGAGAGGTATAGAACTTTAAATTGCAATAAAGCAACGATGTATTATTCGATTGACATGAATTTTTTTTTATTCGAAAGATAATCTTGTGGCATTACATTTTAAATATGATTTCTGGCATATGACTGCCACGGCTGGCTCGGATGTAGTCCAATCTGGACGTCCAATTTTCGATTACTTTTTCCAACATTTGTGGCCGTATATCGGCAATAACACGGCGAATGTTGTCTTCCAAATGGTCAAGCATTTGTGGCCTATCCGCATAGACCAATGACTTAACATAGCCCCACAGAAAATAGTCTAGCGGTGTTAAATCACAAGATCATGGAGGCCAATTCACAGGTCCAAAACGGGAAATTAGGCGGTCACCAAACGTGTCTTTCAATAAATCGATTGTGGCACGAGCTGTGTGACATGTTGCGCCGTCTTGTTGGAACCACAGCTCCTGGACATCATGATTTTTCAATTCAGGAATGAAAAAGTTAGTCATCATGGCTCTATACCGATCACCATTGACTGTAACGTTGTGGCCTTCATCGTGTTTGAAGAAGGATTCCACCAGCCCATAAAGCGCACCAAACAGTCAGTTTTTCTGGATGTAACGGTGTTTCGACATACACTTGTGGATTAGCTTCCCTCCAAATGCGGCAGTTTTGTTTGTTGACGTAGCCATTCAACCAGAAGGGCGCTTCATCGCTAAACAAAATTCGCTTATGAAAATCGGGAACAACGGCAATCACGTTTTGGGCCCATTCGACGAATCTACGCCTTGCTTGATGATCGTTTTGATGAATTGCCAAACCAAACTGAGAATAAATCACTTGACAGCTGTTAAAACGGTCGCCATCTTGGAAAGTAATGCCAACTTAAACTTCTATACCTGGAAAAAAACACTCTTTACAAGTTCGTTAGCTCCGTTCGCGACAATCATCGTACGGTTCGAGGTTTTCCGAGAATGTTTCTTCCAGAGTTTCGGCAAATAAATTCGCTTTGTCCAGCGTATCGTACACCAGTCCTCTGTAGCCCAGAAGTGGGGGGTAATGAATTTGAGAAATTTTTCTTTTTCCTAATTATCTTGTGAATATCGTCGGGGTAGCTGTTTGCATCAGATAGGATATCATCCCATTCTTGTTTTTTAAGGGTAATCAAATCCCGTCTGATTTGCCGCTGTAATCTATTGACTTCTTGTTTGATAGGGGGAACGAGTGGATTGCCACTGTTTTCTAAGTCTGTTCTTTTCGGCTATTTTCATTCTTAAGGATCGAGGGATGAAGGTGATATTATGCTTGATGACTTTAACTTTGCTACTTTGGTTAATGGCACTATGATCGTTAGAGGTGAACTGTGCTATTTTTTCATCGATTTCGTTCGCATTGCTGATTTTGGAATTTCCTGGGATAGTTGAGTGAAGAATTTCTTGGAAGAGGTTCCAATTTGTGAAAGTAGTACAGTTCTGGGCATACAGCCTATTATTGGTCGAAGGAATGATGAATTGGATTGGGGGTTGTGGTCGCTGGACAACTCCGAGTGAGTTTCGACGAGGATGTCATCGAGCCCACAGGAAATTCCGAAGTCGATGGTGGCTGGTCGAACATTTGCTCTGGTTGGGACTGTAGAGGGCTGTGAAGAGTACGAGAGCAGGAATCCGCAATTTCCAATGAATTTTTTGAGTAGTGTTCCACACTTGTTTTTGCTATGGGGGCTCCACGTAATGTGCCTGGCATTTAAGTCTCCCACGATGAAACACTTGGTTCTATTTCCGAGTATTCTGAGAAGGTCCGGTACTAGGGCTTGAGGTGGAGATTTTGGAGGCCGGTAAATGCAGCAGATGGTGATCTTTTGAGAGCCTTCTATGACAATGGACGTGTTTTGGAGGCTGGTTGTGTGGATGTCTATGCTATGATGGGCTATTGTTCTCTTGATAATTATAGCCGCACCGCAACCTCTATGGGTTAGTCTATCATTTCTGTAGGTCATATAATTTGGAAAGTTCAGGCTATGGCAAGGGAGGAGGGAAGTTTCTTGAATTGCTATTATGTCTGGGTCATTATTGATATAGTCCTCCAGTTCGTGGATTTTTCGTATTATTCCGTCAGCGTTCCACGCGACGATTTTGAGGGGTCTATTAATAGTCGGGGGCGTGAAAGTTAAAATTTAATTTCCAGCAATGAGATGAGTTCCAAGGATTTGATTGCTCTGGGTTTGTCGGATTTTGATATAGCTATGAATCTGTGAACGACTTCCACCATTTCCTTGATCTCAGGGTCGTTGATCTGTGCGAAAGTCTCAATAAAGGAGGGGGTGGTTCCTTCCGGGTTGTTATATGGTTTTGCTGGGATGGCACATGACTTGGATGAATTTCCGGGTGACGAGTATGGCATCTGAGCTTGCTGATGGTCTTCGGGTGACGAGGGTGGCATCTGAGATTGTTACGACGAGGTCGTCGGCTTGGTTTGGGTAGGGGTAGACACTACTGGCTGTGCTTCGGGGTTGCTTTTGGCTTTAGCGGCCTCCAACATCTTCTTCTTCTTCCTTGCACGTTCCTGCCAAAAATTAACCTTGGGAGGTGGCGGTGGTCTGTTTAGCGGGTTATTCGGGCATCCAAAGTAATTGGCAGGATGCTTGCCCTGGCAATGGCATTATGTCGGCTCTTCACTTTGCATCTTCGTGCAGTCGTTTGTCAGGTGGGGTTTGCCGCATTTGGGATTTCTTGTACCATACTTCGAACTGTGGAAGAATCCTTGACAGCGGAAGCATTGGGCCGGTCCGAATTTCCTCCTATAGTCTAAACTTTGATTTTCATGGAACAGATTTCTTTTAAATTGTAAATATTCTTATTGTCTGGAGTTTTGTCTAGGAAGACTGCGAAGATTGGCATGGGTAGTTCGGTTTTTCTACTGATCAGAACCTTGCATTCCTTGGGGGTGAATTCTAAATCCTTCCAGCTCCTCAATGATATCCTCGATGGGCATGTCCGATGGCATTCCTCTTATCACGACTTTATATTCCTTTTCATCAGGGAATTGAAACGTGAGGGATTGTAATTTTTCCTCGTCGATTAATTGTCTTATTCTATTGTAGGCAGCGGGAGTTTCAGGGTAAAGTCTAAGACTTCTTCCTTTAATTCTTCCTGTCAACTTCTGTTCAGTCAAGTCTTGTATTTTCTTCAGCAATTGAGCAGGTTGAGCGATGTCGTCGATGGTGATGGGTGGGGGCGGTCGTACCTTGGGAATTGGGGTTGAAGATCTACTTGGGCTAACATCATCTTCTAACATTTCGTTGTCTTGTTGTTCAGTTGGCGGGTCCTCCAACGTGAGAGCTTTGAATTTGTTATCGCAGCTTGTTCTGGGTTTTTTGGCCGACGAGTTTTCTTTCGTTGGCGAGTGCATTTTGTTCTTTTGTTTTTTTTGTCACCACCGGGACAAATTCTGCAAGTTCTTTTTCTGTGGGCCTGCCCCACTGCTTGAGGAAATCTTCATGGCATTCTTTTTCTGCATTAAATTCATCATCTCTGAGAGAGATGTAGCGGGATCGGGCTTCCTCTTGGAACTGGTAGGCGTGGAAGTAGAACTGGTTTTTCGCAGTTCCCGTTTGAAAATCGTAAGTGTCTACGTTATCGATAATATTGTCCAGGTAGACACAGCATGCATTCGTTGGAGTTGTGCGCTTTCCAGAAATTTTTTCTAATATCTTCGAGTCTGGGTGGAGGAGGAGCAGGAGATCCGCAACGGGAATTGGTTTCGGATTCAATCGACGTGTCCATGTCGGAGGTCGTGGTGTGGGGGGGGACGAACCCCTTCCAGAGCAGGAATCGGCAGCGGTGAAGAACCACTGGGAGAATATCCGCGGGTGGTCAGAGGTAGGCGACTGCGTAGAGTAGTCGAAAACAGCTTTCGAGCGGATGACGCAATCAGTTTGTCAGAGCAAAATAGTAGCGAACTTCTCAAAGAGAAAATCTCGCCTCGTCTGAAATTCGAAACGAAAATTAGATGACGCGGGGGCCAGCGAAATAAATCACTTATACCCAAAATCGCGGACAAAAGTTGAAAAAGAAAGACCGATATCTGAATTCACTCCCCCCCCACAGGGAGGGGCTGGAGGAAGAGAGCGGCCGACGAGGACGAAACTGGAGTGACGTCACGAGGGCGAGAAGGGAAGAGCGCAGGAAGGGAGGGCTTGACAGTCCCAAAACGCATTCGAGGAGCACCAAAAACGCAGTGGGAAGGTAATGCTGCTTTTTTTTGCAGCCGGAATGAAAAGAAAAGAGTCTGCAAGGAGAAACTTACAAACACCAAAGCAGGTGGAACGAAGCTAGAGCCAGCTTTAACACTGATCCCAGTTCTGATGAGAGGCAAATGCGTTTGAATATTGTGAAGTGTAGCAATTAAGTGTTTTTGTTGCGATTACGGCGGTTTCAAGGGCAGATTCCATTTAGTAGTTTTGTAAGCAAAGTTTAGTTTAGAGTGAAGATACGTGAATAGTGTTTGTGCTTTAATTACTGGATTGTCCTGATTTTGGATAGAAGTAAAAACATTTCTAGAAGTTCTAGTGATGTAGTTATCGATCAGCTCCATGTGTAAGTCGTGATGCATGGCACTATATCTAACGTACCAAGGTGCGTTAGTAATAATTCTAAGGATTTTTTTTTGAATTACTTGGATGCGTTTTGTATAGGTCGGGGCCGCTGCCCCCCATACGGGGGCCCGTAAGTTATTGCTGGGCGCAGAATTTGCTTGTAAAGAACCACTTTATTTTCTAGGGAAAGAGGAGAGCTTCTCCCGATAAAGGAGATAGCTAACGCTATTCTACCCCAGAATTTGTCTGAAAGATAGTCAATATTTTTCTTGTAAGTTAGTCGACTATCAATATGTAAGCCCAATTAACGTACGACCGGGACCCAATGAATGTTGTCATCAAAAAGTGTGAGTTCAGTTTGGGGGTCAATGACGCCCTATTTTCTGAAAACAATGGCTTGTGTTTTTTCTACATTAATAACTATTCTCCAGTCTGTTAACCAATTCTCTAGTATGTCGAGGTAGCGTTGCATAGTTTTAATAGTGTAATTGAGTTGGACACCTTGGTGAGCACCGCAGAGTCATCTGCGAATAGACAAGTACTAACGGTGGGGGTGATCTGGAAAGTCATGTGGGAAAATGTTGTAGAGATACGGGGAGAGAACCAAACCCTGCGTGGTTCCACTTTGACAAAAACCCGTTTCAGAGAATGTGTTATTTACACAAACCCGGAAGGTTCTGTTGTGTAAATAATTTTAATTAAATATGCAGGGAATTTGAGTTTTATCATTTTATATGTGAGGCCATCACGCCACATCTTGTCGAATGCCCTTTTGACATCCAAAAAGACACCAATCGTGTATAATTTGCTAGCGAAGCCTTCATTTATAATATTAGTGACACGTATCAATTGGTGTAGCGTAGAATGGCCCTCCCGGAACCCGCATTGTTACGGGGAGGGATGCAATCTATGCCTTTGCAGTGAGCTTTGATCCTATTTAAAATAATTCTTTCGAAAATCTTAGCAGTTGTATTTAATAAAGAAATTGGCCTATAATTTTGACTAAATTTATAATCTTGGTTTGGCTTTGGCAACATGACTACGTTTGCTATTTTCCACTGTGTAGGAAAGTGGCAGTTAATGAGGGGCATCTGTTGTAAATTTCAGTTAAGTGTGTAATAGCATTAACAGGAAGATATTTTAAAGCAATATTTGGAATCTGATCGGGACCGGGTGACTTCCTATTAGGTAATTTTTTAATGATGCCTCGAACTTCTAAGGGAGAAGTGAGAGCAGGGATGTGAGTGTTGAAGTTGTCGAAATAGTGATTCGTCTAAAATTCGCCCAAAACGGACGGCTATATGAATGACTTAGAGAAAGTCTGAGCGGTCCAATCAGGGAGCAGCCTATTGAAGCCGGTTGGAGTGGGTGTGTCTGAGAAGAAGCAAATCTGGGTGCCGAAGCCTTCCCAGATCTCGTTTCGCTATTGGTCGGCTCGCTCTGTTCCCAAAGGTCAAGAGCGAGTTCGAGTAAGTTTTTTGCAGAGTTAGAGATTTTTGCATGAAGAGTTTAATCAGTGAGAATTAAATTAAAATATTACGTGGTCTGTTAAAAAATGGATTAATGTTATATATTTATCAATACGAGCAATTGCTCGGTTAGTATGAGAATCAATGTTATTGAAGAACTTAATAACAATCTTTTTGAAAAACTCTTTTAACCACTTGCCAGTTTTGACCGTACACCGTACGTTCACTAGTTTTTTCCAATTCTTGATTTGCCCGTACGTCGTACGTTCACATTTATTTCTCCGATTTCATTTCTGCTTTGCCCATATTTTTATCTCTCTAGTAATTCTAAAGTATGATTGTTGAATTTGTCAATAGATGGCGATAGTTGCCCACTGTATTGAGTTGAAAAACCAGTTTTAAGTGGTTTGTGAGTGGTTTTGGGATGGAATATTAGAAAGGCGAGACAATTTATTCACATTATTAGTTAGCGTTTTTGTGAACGTGATTCTGAAAGACTTTTTGCACTGTATTAGACTAATATTGGAATTTATATCCTGCAATAATGGATGAATCGGAAATAATTCCGATTAATGATTATGATTCGGATCTTGAATCTGAAACAGATTCTGAAATATCTATAAACGATTCGGGAAGTATTGACAGTTTCTCAGACGATTTTGACTTTGATATTAGTGACGATGAAAACGATGACCTTAGCCAAGCAAGAAACTTTTATGAAATCGATTGTAATAATCCTTCTGCCCCTCCTCCGAGATTTGCATTCACTAATACGCATGAAATTCATTTAGATTTTGATGCAAGCTCTGGTAAAATGCAATATTATGAAGCATTGATAGATAATAATTTGATTGATTTGATTGTTCACGAAACAAATCGTTATGCTGAACAAACTATTGGGAGCAGCATTCCTCGCAGGCATTCCAGAAGTAAAAAATGGGAGCCAACATCAAAAGAAGAAATGCATGTTTTTATAGTTCTAATTATTTTTCAAGGCATTGTCTAAAAACCAACAAATGAACAATATTGGAGCAAAATACATTTTATATCGACTCCCTTTTTCTCCAAAGTCATGTTCTATCGGCGTTTCAATCTAATTTACCGTTTCTTGCATTTTTCCGATAATGAAACATTTGTTACTGAAACACATGAGTGCCCCAAATTATCAAAAATTTGGCCAGTACTAAAATATTTGACCATTCGTTTCAAGGAAGTAGTTACACCCGATAGAGATGTTACTATTGATGAAAGTCTGATGTTATTCAAAGAAAGGCTTGGTTGGAAACAATATATGCCTCTGAGAAACGGTCACGATTTGGAATAAAAAGTTATATGCTGTGTGAATCCAAATCAGGGTATGTGTGGTCATTGATTATATACACTGGAAAAGGTACTCTATTTGATGAAAAATACAAGCATATATGTATGTCTTCACAAGTTGTAATGACTCTCATGGAACCACTCCTAAATAAAGGACATTGTCTCACCATAGATAATTTTTATTCCTCTCCGGAATTGGCAGATATTCTCATTCAAAGTTTGATATGTACGGCACACTAAAAATCAGAAGAAAGGATGTTCCTAAAGAGCTGCTATCTAAAAAAATTGACAAAGGTCAAATGATTGCCTATCAAAGAGGTAAAGTTTTCGTTATGAAATGGATGGACAAGAAGGCAGTGTGCCTTATTTCAACAATACATAATCCTGAAATGGTTCAAGTACAGAGTCATAAAAATGAGATAAGAAGAAAACCTAAAGCAGTTATGGAATATAACAACACAATGGGTGGTGTAGATCGATTGGACCAACATCTTACAAATTACCCTTTGATAAAGAAAAGGGGAAAGAAGTATTACAAAAAAATATTCTTTCATCTATTGGACATATGTTTGTGGAATAGTTTTGTGTTTTACAAAAAAAATGATGGAAAAGACTCTCATTTGCAGTTTAGAATGGACATTGTTGATTGCCTGATAGAAAGATATGGAGAAGTGTCAGGAAAGAAAGGCCACATCCTGCACTTCAACCCAATCCAATGAGATTGACTGAAAGGCCTTCTTGGAAGTAATTGCACCAAGTGAAAAGAAGCTGAGACCTGCAAGAAAGTGATATGTTTGTTCGCTAAAGAAAAATGACAACGGAAAAAGAATTAGAAAAGAAACACGATACTTTTGCCCGGATTGTGATGTTGGACTGTGCTTGACACCTTGTTTCAAACTGTATCATACCAAATTGGATTGCGATGCACGTTAAATCTGTCGAGAGCTGAAACGTCCTCCCGTTGGTGTGGTGTGGTAGTTAGGAGAGGGGGGGTGCCAGCTCAGGTGTCGTCCACGTCACTTGACCATGGTTCAAAATTACGTGGTCCGTCGCCAAAAGCCCTCGTGTAGCTGAACAGTGCGACGTTAATATTCAATCAATCAATCAATCAAATAAATTGGATTTGTAATCATAAAGAACTGTTACAATAAAGGAAATATATACTGGTAAGTTTGAAAATGTTTTTAATTATTTTTCAATTTTTACATATACCTGTAAAGTGCGCTTTCTCGTACATCGTTAGTGCTCGAAAAAAGCAATAATTTGGGAATAACCTATGAACATTTAAAAGCACTCTAAATAGTTCATTTTCGTAATTACAACGATTTTACTTGGAATTATCGTTTTATAAAAAAGAAAAATATTATTAACTGCAATAAAAAAAATTGACGTTTTTTTGAACGATTTTGGAAAATAAATGAAAGATTTTAAGCTTTAATGCTGATTTGATTTCATCGTTTCTCACATACCATGGGGAGTCGGTTATAATTTTCATGATTTTATTTTGTGCTGCTTCCAACATCTTAATATTAGAATAGGCTGCGTGGGCCCAGATTGGGCTCGCGTAGAAGATAGAAAAAAGATTTTACACTAAAAAAACGTGTTCGGGCGATAGAGAGGAGAAAGAAACCTGTCTTACATCAAAAATAAGTGGAATGGAGCAAATTTCGAAAAGGGAAATGTTTGGACATAATTTTAGAAATCACCCACATTGGGCGCGCACAAACACACACAAAGAAATGCTGGTGTCATGAGGAAAATAGAAAGCCCGAGCAACGCCGGGTAAGCGATAGAGGGGAGGGGGAGTCATTTTTTGAAAAAGAGCATTAGAAGTGCTGATTTTGTGAAAGAAAGAGAAAATTTATAAAAATAGAGAAAGGCCGTGCAACGCGGGGCCATGTAGCTAGTTTTAGTTTTAAAAAAAGTACTCTTTTCTCCATGAACAAAATACTAACCGGAAAATCTCAAATGATAAATTTACTCTCACATAAACTGGTTTTGGCTTGAAATGACACAAATGTTTTCAATAACAACTAATATATGGTTTTTATTTCTAATTAATCCTTATATCAGTGCTTCTCAAACTTTCAAAACTGTCGCCCCCCTTTTCAATCACAATTTTTATCGCGCCCCCTTATACATTAATAATGCACTAAAGGCAATAATAATGCACTTTGACACTAAAGCTACAATACGATATCTTAATTATAAACCATACAAATTAATAACATAAGTATTAAATTTTGAATACTACTCTTTTAAGCAAAAAAAAAATTAATTAAGTAATAGGATAATTATTGTTATTTTTCCGTTCTCTAATTTTTTAATTGAACATATTGTAAAATGCGGTGACTGCTTAGAAGAAAAATATGGATATCTGCTAAATATATATATATATATATATATATAGAAAAGTAACTCAGAGGGTCAACTTCTAATCATAAGCATTCCTTATAAAAACTTTGCTTTGCAAGACAAGCCCATGGAAGTCGTTAATACTTATTAAACTTAATTTAGTATTATTTCTTAATTTAAAATTATTTAATTAGTTATAAAATACTCTGTGCAGCACTGATACATTAAAAGTATACCGGTCGAAGTACTAGCTCTTTGCAGGAGTTCATTTATAAGAAAATAAAACATTCTTGATAAAATAGCTGTATTGTAAGGAGAGTAAAGCCAAGGGCACGCGACAATGTTAACAAAAATGTAAAATGTTTTTTTAAATGATTGCTCAAATTATAATTAGTCTTGAGCGAATTTTTAATTTTAAGCCTCACAGAATTAGCATTTATATTTGATATTGAATAATGAACAATAATATAAAATTCCGATGAAGAATAATTGAATAATTTTTAATATTTAAAGCGAAAAGACTTCAACATATTTTAACCTGGGAGCAGGCGCGCACTCGATACGGTCGAGCGGGGTTATTGAGTCACCCCAATCCTTTTTTTATAATTATTTTATTGTACACAATACAAATAGTTATTCCAGTGAATAATTTAATTAAGAGAAAGTTTACTTACCTACTTTCAAGGACTTTTTAATTTTTCTTTGGTAACAAATAAACAGTTTTGCCAGAGTTAACAATTTCGTGATCTATGTGTCCCGCGCGACCACTTCAGGGTAAAAAGTGTATTCATTATAACATGTATGTTACTGCTAAAAACAGTTGTTATGCTTTATATGTTTGAAAATACTCATCTTGGTCTAAGTCTTGGCCAAGTATCATAAAATTGTTTTGCATGGAAAAAAGCGCAACAGAGAAATACATTACTTACAACTTCCTTAAATGAGAAATAAACACATAAGAGAGGGTCATAACTAACTGTACCAATAACTTAGAAGGTCAAACAAATTACAGCTGTAATGTGCAGTACTTCAAAATTAATGACAGTGATGAATTTTTTGTGTTCCTAAATTTTTTCGATTCTGGATCTGGGATCTGTTTTTTCTCTGAAAGAGTAGAATGTTAGTTTTAAAAAGGAAAATGTAATAAAAACTCTCTCATCATGGGATTACAGCAAGTTAAATAAAATATTTTTTATTTGATTATGGGATCAAAGATAGCTAATTAAGTATTGAAGAATTTTTTTTGATGACTTAATATCGCCTATAACTTATATCAGAGTAAAAGTGCATTCTTTATTATGTCTGAAAGTATTTTGTTTTAATTCATTCCAGTAAACTAATTATTTTTTAAATCTTTTATTTTCGATATGCTCGCGCCCCCTCAGGGGGCGCGCATTACAGTTTGAGAAACACTGCCTTATATTGCTCATAGCTTTTTTCTATTCTTATGGTTATATTAACTCTGGTTGCGGTAGCAACGAAAAAAATTAGTTTGTTCTTACAGAATTAAAAGTGAGTCAGTAAGAATAAATTATTCTTTTTCGTTAAAAATGAGTCATCGCGTTTGTTCCAGGAAGAAATGTCTTTGAGTGTTAAAAAATAGTAATAAATAATCCCTATTTTTGAATCGGATTTATTATTTTATTGGTTTTAATCTTGTCTTCGCAGAACCCTATTTTTTTTTCTAAAATAAAAGTAGCATAAGATACTCCTTGTAACAACAGCTATCTGCCAACAGCTAGTGAAAATTTCGTCAAATTTGGTCTAGCTGTTTCAGAAATTAGCCGGAACAGACAGATAGACAAAAATTTAAAAACTTCATTCTTTTTAAATAAGTACCGTTTATACCTTTAAATGCATGTAGTAAAAAGCTGTTCATTTCAAACTGCAAACATTTCAATTCAATTTATTTCTATATATTAAAAAGATTTGATTTTCTTTTAGGCATACCTAAAGGGTGTAAATGCACTTTTTCACCTAACACGTAATTAAAAATATTTATTTTAGAAACAACTACCTACGTACTTAACTAAATAAAATAACCTAAAAGAATTTATCGATTTCAAAGTAAATAAAAAACTGAACTATTTTCATAAAAGACGTTTAACATTGGTTTCTGAAGAACGGAACGGTAGAAAATAAAAATACTTTGTGACTCGAGAAACTGTTATTCTTTGATTTCAATATATATATTACGCCATTATTCAATTAAATATTTTTATATTGTGTATATATTATGCAGGATAAATGAAGTTATTTACAGTTTTGAATAAACTTACTTAATTTAAGGGTGTAAGTACACTTTTTCACCCCTAAAAGGTAATTAAAAATATTTATTTTAAAAACAACTACCTTCGTACATAACTAAATAAAACAACCTGTTGCCTCTGCGATAGCCACCCCCAACGCACACTCACACTTGTACAATCACTTTTGCAAGACAACCATTTATTCTGACTGCTTTGTGCAGTGTTTGGCAATGATATAAACAATAGAAGTATGAAATTGGCTAACCTCTATTTAAATGCAGAGCCTTGTGAGAAGTCAAATGACGTAAAACCCCAAAACTTCCTGATTTAAATTTAAATGCTGTCTAAGTAATAGAAAAATTGATTTTGTTCAGTGTTTTTGAGAGAGAATGAAATCATTGGAATGATGATAAACGTTGAATGCAACAGTTCAAAACAGGTCTTAGTAACAGTAGGGAGAAACGAATCTGCAAGCAGAGGGGGGAAGGAATCGTGACCTTTGACACTGTCGATGGGGCGAGGACTGGTAGGGTGAAACGAAGCTGCAAGCAAGGGGTAAGTGAAGACGGTTAAAATCATTAGCATCGGACATGAACGGGAAATATCGCGAGTGTCAGTAACCTTATCAAACAAAAAAGTTTGATATAACTGCTAGAAACGTTGAGACAGAAAGCTCGCAAAATAAAACAACCCTACTGAATATAAATAATCCCTCTTGAAATAAACAATCCCTATTAGAAACGGATATCATTCACCATTTCCTTGATTTTAATTTTATTTTCACGGAACCCTAATTTTTTTTCTTTAACAAAAGTAGCCTAAGTTATTCTTTATAACAGTAGCTATCTGCAGTGAAAGTTTCGTCAAAAAAGGTCAAGCCGTTTTAGAGATTAGCCGGATCAAACAGACAGACAGAAAGACAAAAATTTTAAAAATTAATTTTTTTCATATAAGTACCGTATATACTTTTAAATGCATGTAGTAATAAGCTGTTCATTTCAAATTACAAACAGACACTTCATTTTTATTTATATGTGTAGATAAGAAAATGGAAGTAAAAGTAGGTAACAAGTATTATATTTTTAAAATACATATTTTTTTCCAAATAAGATACCTAACTACTTTTTTGAAGTCAATAAGAATTGTCAAAAAATAAAAAAGTACTGCTGTTGGATATTAGAGCGGAAGGGTTTTTATTAAATATATATATGATAAATTACCTATTTTATAGCTTTTATTATTTAAAAATTAGCGTTAAAATAATAATTATAAGTGCAAGTACCTATAAATTGTAATTTAATAAACCTATTTTCGACCTCTGAGGTTCAAAGTAGGTAGGTATTTGCAGTTTTAGATTGTTTATATGTTTGGCAATTTTCATTGATTTCGGCATAGCTAGGCATAACTCTTTTACTCGGTAAACTAAGTATCTAATATTTGCCAAAATTAAAAAACTAAAATTTGCAGACCGCGCCGTGATAAACACGTTCTGACATGTCCGTTCATGCCAGTCGGCGATCACCGCACACGGGAGGCGACCAAAGATGCGACGAAACTATGTACTTATAATCAATCGATCAGATACCGTTTTTATATATATTGTGTTTTCAGAACAAATAGCCCTCGAAACATAGTTCTCTTAAATACATGATTAATTCTGTCCAATATGTAGAAATATTACATAGTAGGATTTTTCATTTCATGGAACATTCCAACATGACTTGGCCCTTTGTTACAATTCGAAATTAGTCCATACTTTTATGCAGAAAATAAAATAAAAGTGCTCGATTGGTTTGAAAATTACCCAGACATAAATCCTATTTAAAGGTACACACCGTACAGGGCGTCGTGCAAACAGACCACCACCGTGCAGTCTTCTGGCCACGGTAAAGCGCGATATCGGTCATCCAGTCGCCTGTGTCGTGTGTCTAGCGATTTCTCCCGCTGTCTGCCGCCTGTTTCTTCTGGCCTGTAAGACAATGTACCGGTCATCTGCGGGTGTGGTTCCTCGTGGATGACCACTACTGAACCCCCGGATAGCTGTTCCTCTGTAGTTTGAAATTGTCTCCAAAGTCGTGAAACGATACTCTGAGCAATTCCGAACTCTGCAGCCACACTTGTCACACTGCTGCCTTCCTCCAACTTCCCAATGATTCGACCTCGGGTAAAAGCATTCAGATGTCGTCTAACAGATTGATCATTCGCCATTTCTCGCTGACGCAGCAACTCGGTGTGATTTTAACTGCTATACGGCGTGCAATCTCTTTGCCAGAAATACTGATCTTACACCGACAACATGCTTTACACTACTCAGACACTCCCCCATTACGTCTACCTGCATATCTGCGCAAGTGCTACCGTACATCACCTTACTTAATGTCCTGATTGGCCTTTCTGTCCACTCTGCCTCTTCGTTCAGCTGATATGCTAATTTTTCGACTTCGTCCTTAACTTTTGCACACCAAGGTAGTAAGACAAATTACCTTTTTAAGTATATTCTTTCGCTTCATTTTTCTTATCTTAATCAATGCTTTCAGTTTTTGAAACATGATTATTTCATTATAAAATGCCCCCAAAAAAGTAAATAAGTAAAATAAAATAATATAAAATAAAATAAAAAACCAAACGCTTTAAAATTTGAAACTTTTTCAACTTCTCTCAAGCACTAAAAATGAATAAATTTAAACTTCATCTCAAATAATTTGAAACATTTTCTTACACTTTGATAAAAAAATAATGAGGGGAAAAAAACTAATTAAGATCTATTAGTTTTTTTTTTTAGATTTCAAAGCGCAAGTGTTCAGGGAAGTTTACGTATAGTGCCTAGTTATATATTGTTAAAATACACCGAATTATATTTGAATTTTAAGTGCTTGAACTTCAGTTTACATCAGAGATAATATGAATGAAGATTTCCCCACATTTTTTTTATAACTTGAATGTTTGAATAAATGGTAATCAAAAATATACGGAAACATTTACAGTAGACATTTATGCATATAAATAAACATAAAAATCAATTTTAAATTCGAGCTATTCAAAAACATTCGAATGTATTATTCAAAAGTATCTATTTATGCAGAATACCTCAACATTTATCTTTTTTTAAACGCTAATTGAATAAGTAATTAAAATCTGGATATTTTTTTGAAATCTCGACCGTATAAAACTAGAAATTTTATGTTAGAAATTCCATTTAAAATTTCGAAAAAAAATGTATCGCGCAGTTAAAAATTATTTACCATAAGTTCTAGCAATTCTTTGAGTATAATATAAATTTCAAATTTTATTATATTAGCTTCTTTAGTATTTTTTTAATATATTTCGAAAATTTCATACAATTCAGTTGAAAACTGCATGCTAAGAGCAAAAAATATACTAAAAAAATTGATGAATATACTAATGCGACGTTTGTTTAACTTAAAAATTGATTAATTTATTTCGTTAAATCCATTTTATATAAAACCCGGTTCTACTCTCCTAGGTGCGCCACATTATAGCTTAAGTTTAAACATTAGATCTTTTAAATCAAACAAACAGTACGCTAAATCAAAAGACATTCTTTAAAATAAACTTGATTTATTAAAGTTATAAGATTGAAATTAAGTTAAAGTATATAGAGATACATAACAAAAATTTACTTAACTGATAGAGATCGAGAGAGAGGAGTCATGTCGGTGCCTAGAGTCTCCACCTGTGGTATTGGAAGGGACGTGTCAGACCAAGTGGGTGTGAGAGAAATGCGTCAGAGCGAGACACAATTCGGGGTGCATCCGCTTTTATTCCGCGGCAGTTTTCTCCTGTATTCTGGAGCGGATTCTTTACAGAAACTCAATCAATTTGTCTGATTGGTCTAGAGTCAGCGGAAGGATATCCACTCACGGTCAATGACATCCCCCAAGCGCGGGAAATTCCCAAAAACACCCCGATACCATGATATATTTATGGGTGCGATGCCCTTTTCTAAGCGTGGGAACATGTCACCCTATTTGGTGGGGTAAGAGAGAGACATTCCAAATTCTTCGTTGTAAACAACAAGTGCAGGGCAGATGTAAAAATTACAGTTGCAATCCTTAGGGACCGGCGACCTCCCATCACTCCTCCCCTCTTTCAGATTAACAAAACTAGAATGAATGAAAAACAAAAATTTCAGTAAGTAAATGTAAATACAAAATTGCCCTAGCGTCGGCACATTCAACACAAGAAAAATTCATTGAGGAAAATGTCCATATCAAAGTCCAAAAAAAATATTCAAACAGACTCTTCTTCCATTCAACCGGCACTTCACGGACTCCTGATTCACAGACTCCTGGTTCACGAACAGCTGCCCACGTCTTGATGGAAAAGAAAAAAAATGTCTGGAGCGTCGTAATCTCACTGAAAGCACTACAGTTCGTCGTTATTTTGGTATTCCGGTGCTGTTTGAATCCTGTAGGGGTTCTGCCCATACTCGTCCATGATGCCCGCAGCTCCATCAGCGCTTCCACATCTCTAACGAAATCTGCTAAACTGCAAAAAATAAAAAAAACTTTGTCTCCCAGGGAAACCATATTAGTAATGAAACCACAATTATTAAAAAAAAATAAAACTTGGCCCTTTGTGACCGCCGTCGAAGACTCCAAGCACCAACCTTCAACTCCTCTCACCGCTCATAAAAATAAAAATAAGAATGTAAAAAAAATACAATCAATTTCTGAAGTTCCTACCCGATTCCGAGAGGGAAAACCAAATTAACTATCAAGAACTACAATGACGTTCATGTACGAAGAGGAGAAAAAAAAATTTCACTGAATGGATCACCCAAACAATTTACAAAAACATCAGACACAGACTGACAAATAGATTTAATTAAATAATCACAAAGAATCGTGTGCCACTAAATAATAAAAAAAATTAAGACAAATAACACGTAAAATATCCAAAATTTGCGTATCTAACAACTGCGCAACTCACAATAACAACACTTAGGAGTATTGAACAAAATACATTGATAAGAAATAAACGCTAGTGAAAACATTTACATACAATTCAAGCGTGGCACCCAGAAACAGACACCTCATAATCGTTTAACATCGAAATCTTGACACGACTGATGTGAAGTGAATGTCCCAGACCACCAAAAAAAATACTAGCAGAACTCTTCACATACTCAAAGCATAAGAAATTTCAATGGTTCACTAAGAGCATTGATAACAATATTTAATGAAAATAATTAAGTAAAAGTAAAAAAATTTAGAGATTGAAACGATGGGTGTGCATAGGTGGAGAAAAAAAAATTATAACCTCGGAGAATGCTTAATAGCCTAAGAAATTAAAAAAAATTCACTACAAGCATTGGTTACATATAAAAGTTTTAAAAAAAATTTAACGTAATTAATTCAGATTTGCAAATTAAAATTCTATAAATTAACGAATCGTATAAATGATAAAAAAAATTCTATAACCTGTAAGAATGCTGAGTAACCTAAGGAATTTAAAAAAAAATTCACAACAAGCATTGGTTACAAATGAAATTAAGAAAAAAAAATTACTGTGATTAAATTTAGAATCGCAAACAATGAGTGCGCATGTGATCAGTATGCACCCCCACTGTTTACAAATGCAACAAAAAAAAAATTTCATGCCATTCCCTGCGCAAACGATTTGCTGCATGCCGCAAACGCCAGCACAAGAAACAGAATGCAGAATTAAGACTAAAAAAATTAGCAAATCCGATTGTAAAAAAAATAACTATATCGATTAATACTGTTTAAAATAAATTTAAGGAGAAAAAGAAATTTCTTCCACATTCAATACATTCGAATTTCCATTTGAGAAATTAATTCCAGAAATCACAAGTGCAGTTGAAAATTTCAGAAAAAAAAATTAAAACAAAATTGATATGCAACCCAAGTCATATGAGGCGACACATACAGAGTAAAGTAATTTAACTAAAAGAAAATTATTGCAAGTGTTACACAAAATTAAACATAAATTCCAAAATAAAAAAAAACATCGCTTAACCAATCATTATAACTTTTTAAGAATCTTCGTAATACAATGTATCCACAAGTCCAGATAATAAAAAAAACTCAAATTGTTTCACCATACGCGCAACAAAGATACAAACACGAAAAAAAACACAAGATCCTCGATTTACAACAATACCGCTAACTCAATTCATCGAAAATCCTCTAATTAATAACTCAAATACAATTCTATAACACCAACCCAAAATTCTCAGTAACCTTAAAATGATTCCTCGATAATCCAAAATTGCCTTTACCTCAGATCGTTCACATCTTATGCCTCAACAACACTAACTAAACTTATCTGCACCTTCCAAATAATCAATCGATTGCTCCACAATACCATTAACTAAAACCATCTATGCTAATCAACTTATTTACAAAAATCTCACATACTCAATAACACTAACTAAAATTATCTGCACCTTCCAAATAATCAATCAATTGCTCCAAATTACCATTAACTAAAACCATCTATACTCATCAACTTATTTACACAAATTCTCGCATAATCCTCAAAACTCGAACTTTCCTAAATGCAGCTCAAAACATTATTATATTTACCACACAATCATTAATTCAACTTATCTATGTTCATCAACTTATTTACTCGAAATCGTACCAAATCATTAACTAAAATTACCCTATCTACATCAAAACAACTTTCTCAATTATACCGTATAATTATATCAACTCAATTTCCCTTGCCCAAAATCCTTAAATCAAAACATCTTTCCGTACAAACAGTTTTATCAAGTAAACCATGTGACTTTCTTTTCAATTCAATTATCCATTTCCATAAAAAACAAATATCGAATAAACGTACTTTGAACACAAACTTATCTATCTCCATAGAAAAAAAAACTTTCCCAATTATTCAACAAATTCATCAGTGCAATCTTTATCTATCTCCTTCAAATAACTTTCTCAAATATTCCACGAAATCCCTATAACTCAAACTTATCTAACTCCTTACAAGTAGTGAAACAACAAAAAAAATTCACACCCAATCCTCTTCCAACAGTTTCAAATTCTCATAGCAACAACACCAGCATCCTAACGTAAAAACAGGAAACAAGGCGGGGGGGGGGAGAAAAAAAAACGAAAACCCATTAGAAAAAATTTTGCTGAGTCTCTTATATCTGTCGCGACAGCAGTGGGAGGGGGGATTTCCCCCTAAGGCGCCAAGAATCCGACATCCAAAAATTCCACCTCTGAACTGTGCTGCCCGCGGGGAGGAGAGTCCCTATGAAAAGGAGTAACCAAGAAACAGAATTTCCAATCAACAAAAAGTGTCCCGCCCTAGACCGGATGGCGTGCGGGGGGGGGATTATCGACGAAAAAGGGTGCGGACAAAAGCTCTCCCCACGTTTTCGAAACGAATGGACAAAAAATTTTCAACACCATTATCTGACCAACAACAACAACAAAATAAAACTTATTACCAAATAACAAGCGGAAAAAAATACTTATTAAAATCCAGAAAAAAAATTAAATCAACATCAACACTCAGTTAAATAATCTACCCACGCGCTAACATAAATCAACACATGTAAGCCTAGCATCAACGAGAAAAAAAATACAATATCGACCGACCAAAACGTTAAAATTCCTAATAGTTTAGCACACAACCGAGACACAATTATTGACTGCAAATTCATTTAACAACCACAATTAATCTAAACCAACAGAAATACTATCTCGACAAACAAAACCTTCAATTCCTAGTAAAGTTTAGCACACAAGCGAGACACAATTATTGACTGCACATTAATTTAACAACCACAATTAATCTAAACCCCTGAATAAACAACAACAAAGAAAATTCCAAATCTATAGCAAAACAAACAACACAAAAATTAAATGAGCATTGAAACTCCTAACCGAAACACCAGAAAATTTTAAATCAAAGTTAGCAATCATCTCACATAACAAAACAACATGAGCGAAAAAATTAAGTTTCAACATAATTTCGTAGGGAAAATATTCAAACAACCATCTCTATCCATAACTTAACGAGCATAAATTCCAATGTTATCATCATTTAGAAATATACAACCACTTAAAATTAAAACACCAATAAAATTCAGCAATAAATTAATTCTAACAAAATGCCGTTACCAAAAACATTAATCTTCGATGCAAAATCAAAATTTAACCAGAAAGTACACAGTTATACACAATCAAATCAGCATAAACTAAGCTATTCAATAGAGGAACTTTTTGTGTGAAAAAAAATTAAATTTACTAGATAATAATCACAACACAAATTATGTAATAGATGAAAAAGAAATTTCAAATATGTATGTATCGTAACAACATACAAATTTCATGACAGGTGTCCAGAGACCCCAAAATATGATTTTTGTTGCAAACATAAATTAAAGCTTAAAATTTATAAAATTAAAAATTGACGTACGTACATGATTATCATTGAATAACACTTGCATTACACAAATTTATTTAATATTTTGCACAACACACACAGCATAAAATTATTTTATCGAGAGTTAAAATTGATATTAACCACAAACACTATGTCATTTAAGCATAAAATCAAGACATAAAACAAACTGCATAAAAAAAGTTTAACTGGGATTCATTAAATAACAGGAAATCATTAAATAAATGAGTACAAAATTTGATATAACTAAAAAAAACATAAAACATAACATGAAACAAGGTGCAACTATGAGACAGGTACCATTCAATGCGTGCTCTCAAATTGACGAAGCGTAAAATTGTAAAAAAATTCAGTCTCCCTCAAATATTTTAGCGCGGAAATGTATTAACGAGCCGAATTACCTGCACGAGCCCTTAAATTATACCGTGGACTTGGAACAATACCCTTAACCTTCGTCTCGTCTGGTTGCAAATCATCCAAATTATTCAAGTGCAAATATGAAAATCTCCTAATAAATGGAATCATCCGATTGACATGCGTGTTAAATCTTTTCCTCAATTGTTCTACATGTTGAACCCTATAATTGACATTAGAAAAACGCTCTATTACTCTGTAAGGACCTTCGAACTTAGGTCTGAGTTTTGGAGATAAATTAGATTTAATGTTAGACGTCTTTATAAAACACAAGGACCCGATTTTGTAATCGTAATGATGTTGTTTCGTCGCTCTCGTACTCAATTCAACATGTGATGCCTCCTGATCCTTTAGATTATTTAAAACTTTATTAAAAATATGCTCCAAAGACGGTAAAAGTTTCTCGACATATTCATACTTATTTTGTGGTGTATCGGAATTCTTTTCGTAAGTGTAAGATAATCGAATATCCCTGCCATGTTCTAAGAAAAAGGGAGATGTGTATGTAGCTTCATGGATCGCTGAATTTAATGCTAACATGGTGTGCGGGAGTTGCTCATCCCAATCGTTTGTGTTTTGTGAAATTGATGCCAGGATATTGGCTAGCGATTGATTGGGTTTCTCTACCCTACCGTTGAAGTGAGCGGAATAACTTGATATGTGCCTTTTTTGAATACCCATGACTCTGCAAAATTCAACAAATTCGGAACTCTTAAAATATGTAGCGTTATCTACGACTAATTTATGTGGGCAACCCCTGTGTACAATGCAATTATCAAAGAAAGCTTTTGAAATCGTTCTCGACCTAATATCCGGAAGTGGAACAATGTGAATGTATTTTGTGAATGCATCTATCATAGATAAAACATAGCTATATATATATATATATATATATATATATATATATATATATATATATATATATATATATATATATATTACCTTTAAGCGTGGTTTTTAAGGGACCGAAAATATCCATATGACACGTTTCTCCTGGTTCAGTACTTTGTTCAACAGGTTGATGGGGTGCAGGCGGAAATTTAAAGGCGTTTTTTCGAGATAAGCATATGGTACAAGAACGAACAAAATTTTTAGTATCTTTGTACATATTGTGCCAAAAGAAGTTTTCGCTGAGTCGATGATATGTTTTAAAAAATTTAAGATGTCCTCCATATTCTGAATGAACGAATTCGAGAATTTTAGCTTTTAGACAATGTATAATGCAAACTTGCTTTCTAGTGGAGTTAGACCTGGGTGATCTCGAGGGGCGCTTGGACAAATGACATAACAAACCTTCCCCATTAATAAAATAGTTGCTGATTTGTGGGCTAACGTCATTTTGATCAATTTTTTGTATGATAGTGCTTAAAACAGAATCTTCGCGTTGCATATTAATAAGATCTTTAGAGTCCGGTAAAGCTATTGTGATGTTGCTAATATAACGAGAAAGATGATCTGCGACTGAATTTAAGGATCCCCTGATGTAGTGTATGTCGTAATTAATTTCTTCCAGAGCCAATTTCCAACGCAAAATTTTGGAAGAGGGATTTTTATTAGAAAGAAATCCTGCGAGAGGCTTATGATCGGTAAAAACCTTAAATTTTCTGCCTAACAAGAAAGGTCTAAAAAAATTTAATGCTGTATATATCGCGAAAAATTCTAAAACCGTTGCGTTATATTTAGATTGTGATGGATTTAATTTCTTAGAAAAAAATATAAAGGTTTGACTTCAGAGTTAGGATATTTTTGTTCTAAAACTGCCCCTATGCCGCGAGAAGCGTCCGTTGTTATTTGTAACTCCGCGTTTCGATCAGGTAGGGCCAAGACCGGTGGATTCAATATGGCTTTCTTAATATCATCAAATGCCTCCTGCGTTTCGGATGTCCACTCAAATGGAGTGTCTTTTCTCAATAGATTCGTTTAAGGGAAGTGCACGTTTTGCGAAATTCTTGATATATCTCCTATAAAAATTACAGCACCCTAAGAACGATTTAATTTGTTTTTGATCCTTTGGAACTGGAAACTCGTTAATTGATACGGACTTATCTTTATCTATAAGAATGCTTTCCGGCGTTACCACAAACCCTAAAAATTTACAACTTTTTGTTAAAAACTGGCATTTACTCGGATTAAATTTTAAGTGAATTCTTTCAAAGCGTTCAAAAACCTTACCCAGTAGTTCAAAATGTTCATCTATAGTTTTAGTGAATAAAATAATGTCGTCTATATAAACCAAAGCTCCGTGGTGTAATAAATCTCCTAGGACCTCCTGTGCGATTGATTGAAAAGCTTTAGGCGAGTTTTTTAAACCGAAACTTAATCTGTTAAATTGATATTTATCACCGTCGGGAGTAGAGAATGCCGTCTTATGCCTGTCCGCAAAGTGTAGTGGAATTTGATTAAATGCTGACTTCATGTCTAACGCCGAAAAATAGTTTGAACCCGAAATTTCATGTAAAATGTCGTCCAATGTTGGAATAAAGAAGTCTTGAGTCAAAGTTATTTCGTTGAGTTTCCGAAAATCTAAAACAAGGCGCCATTTTTCTTTTTGTTTGACAAACAAGGCCGGAGTATTATACTGAGAATTAGATTTCGAAATAATCCCCGCCTTTTCTAAATCTGCTATTTGACGTCGAAATTCGTTTCTTAAATTAAATGGAATCATATAAATTGGACATTTAATGGGATAATCATGTTGTAAACTGATTCTGTGATGCTCCGTAGCGGCTGCGGATAATTCTACCGTAGAGCGAGCGAAAGCACTTTTGTGCGAAATTAAAAGTTGAAATAATCTGCTTTTGATTTTACTGTCCAAACCTGAAAGGTTGAAATCTTTCTCCGTGAGTGGGGGTAAAATATCTTGAGAAACGGGAAAATCAGAAGAAAAGTCTTCGTAATTATTGACTGTAATTATTTTCATGTTTTTGTTAAGGGTGATTATGTTATCTGAATCGTTTCTAATTTCTAAGATGGTGTCATTTGTCTGTGGATCAATATTAATTTGCGAATTAGTTAAATGAATGTTTTTAGTTTGTAGATTTGCCGAAGTCTGAATAGTGGCCAATGACGTCGAATTAGGTAATGTTTCAACATGTATGCGAACATTTGTGACCGAATGGGGACCCACACACGTTTTGTGTTTTAAAATTCCATTTATAAATTTACTCTGTACCACACGCGGAGGGAGTGAATAATGAATAAGCGGAATTGAAATATTATTAATTAATAAACGGTTTTTACCTATATCTAAAACTGCATCCCATAATTTCAAAAAATCGTATCCCAAAATAGCGCAATAATTATCGTTAATCTCTTGCTTCGTTATAAAAAAAATATGTTGAAATTGAAATTCCCCCAATGACAATTGTATTTCATAGCAACCGATAATTTCTACAGTGTCTCCACTAACTGCTTTAATTTGAATTGAAACATTGAATTCCCTCAAGTTATCATTTTTTATTTAAGTGAAAAAGGAATTAGACATTAAAGATACGGATGCGCCTGTGTCAATTAAAATTCTAAATTTGTGATGTTTATAACGTTAGCTTTTATCATTGGTAGATCAAATATATTGTCTCGAGATTGAATAGGAGAAAACCGCTCCTCTACCAAATGAAAAAAACCTAAATACGGCTTTCTCCGCGGGAGTTTAAAGTCTCGTTCCTGTTATAACGTTGAAAACCCCTATTCCCAGAATTTGTGTGTGACCCTCTCACCGGATGCCTGGGGGCTGCGTAATTGTCGCGGAAAGCAGATTCTCGGAAATGTACATGTCTCCCATCTGACCCGGGGTGACGTGCAATAGAATACTCGCTAGCGGCGTTTCTCCGGGGGAGCTGGTAATGGGCAGCGTTCTCGCCCCTCCTCCTTTTTCTACAATCCGCCTGTCTATGTCTCTGAATTCCACAATAAAAGCATTTGAAAACGTTCTCCCTTCTGTTAAAATAATCCCCCCCTGATTTACGAGCTGTAACTGAACTGGCCTCCTGTAGACTGCCGACCCTTAAATTGATTTCTTCTAATCTATCCGCCAATGCTGAAAGAACTGGATTTTCCGTTTGTGCAGACGACAAACCGGATCTCTCTTCGCTAGCTATTTGGTTCAATTTCATATTTTGCTCTTCTATCAATGCCGCATTGATTGATTCGTCTAAATTCGAAGGATCGCGAGAAAGCACAAAGCGGCGAATTTCATTTCTTAAACCACTTATGAAACGAGATTGTAACAATTGGTCGTTCGCATTTCTCACCGCGGTATTTTGAGCCGAATTTCCTGACTGGAAAATCTGTGTTCCCAGTTTATTGATGCGTGCTGCGAATTCCTGTACGCTCTCAGAAGGACCCTGGATACATGATGAAAATAACTGGAGACGCGTTGATAAAGGTACAGCTTTTTCGAATCTTTCAATAAGAATTCTTGCAATATCGTTATATTCTGTCAATTGACTGTGGGTTGGGTCGGATAAAAAAATTCCTCAGCTATTCCCGCTAATTTTAATTTCAGAATTGTTACTTTCTCATCGTTTGACCACTTGCCTAAATTCGCAACATTGTTTATTTTTTCTAAGAACCTACGTATTCCTAACGATTCACCTCCGTCGTACATTGGGATTAGATCAATTAGATTAAATTTCTCGGACGCCGTTTGCGTCATTGGGGGGTCTGATTGTCGTGTGCGTGGCATGTTTTTTTTAATTATTAGTTAAGACAAAATTTCTAGCGAGTTTAATTCACAACGGAAACCGTTAAATTATAACAAAATTCAAGTACTCGTGCAGGGTAAAAGAAATTCATGAACTCTTAAATTTAAATAAAACTTTTAACTAATCGGCTCTCGCGTAAATACATGCATAGAGAAAAAAAATTCACATCAATATTAAAAAGAAAAAAAAATTAAAGAGCACCAGTACCTGCGTCATCTCTGCACCTTGGACTCTTCTTCTCACCAAAACTGCAAGAAAAAAAATTCACAGTATCAAATTCCAATATATAAAACGTAGTAGCACACGAGATGAAAATTTGTCGTGATGATCCATCAAGAAACGTTTACAATATCAAAGGATGTAAAAAAAAAATTTCTGACGACCGAAAAAATTTAATATCCTGGTCACTGGCACGAGATAATGCGACGCTTGTTTAACTTAAAAATTGATTAATTTATTTCGTTAAATTCATTTTATATAAAAACCCGGTTCTACTCTCCTAGGTGCGCCACATTATAGTTTAAGTTTAAACATTAGATCTTTTAATTCAAACAAACAGTACGCTAAATCAAAAGACATTCTTTAAAATATATAAACTTGATTTATTAAAGTTATAAGATTGGAATTAAGTTAAAGTATATAGAGATACATAACAAAAATTTACTTAACTGATAGAGATCGAGAGAGAGGAGTCATGTCGGTGCCTAGAGTCCCCACCTGTGGTATTGGAAGGGACGTGTCAGACCAAGTGGGTGTGAGAGAAATGCGTCAGAGCGAGACACAATTCGGAGTGCATCCGCTTTTATTCCGCGGCAGTTTTCTCCTGTATTCTGGAGCGGATTCTTTACATAAACTCAATCAATTTGTCTGATTGGTCTAGAGTCAGCGGAAGGATATCCTCTCACGGTCAATGACATCCCCCAAGCGCGGTAAAATTCCCCAAAACACCCCGATACCATGATATATTTATGGGTGCGATGCCCTTTTCTAAGCGTGGGAACATGTCACCCTATTTGGTGGGGTTAGAGAGAGACATTCCAAATTCTTCGTTGTAAACAACAAGTGCAGGGCAGATGTAAAAATTACAGTTGCAATCCTTAGGGACTGGCGACCTCCCATCAATACAATAAGGCTTTACATAGAAGCAAAACTGAGAAGCTAAAGCGTAAGAATGAAAAATTTTGAGTATATCTGAAGTAGTTTTCGAAATATTTATTTTAACGTTCAGAAAATTTGTGTGCGTTATGTTATACTTAATATTAATTAAATGGTTAAAATAATATGTTAATAATAGTCATGTAATCGTTTGACGACACATTCATATACTAATAAAAATTATCATGGTCATTGATGCGAATGTCAAGAATTTTATGTAATTTTAAATTCAGACATTAAGATATTCATGTAGAAAATATAAAACGACCATCTAAAATACATGAAAAATGCAGCCTGATATAAAATGATCTTGACAAACAAAATACGGCATTTTCACTTACTATGTTAGAGCCGGCTTTGTCAGGGGCGATCTGGAAAAACAGAGAGGGACCCGCGGTTTTGATGGATGCCGCTCTAGCTTTTAAAGTTCTCAGGAATATATATATATATAAATTACAAATGCAAAAATCAGTCTTGTAATTTTCCATACATTTTTATAACAATGAATTGTGGAATTGGCTTCCAATACATTGTTCTGTTTGACAAAATCTAAGGTAACCAACCCTACTTTAGACAGATTTGTACTACTTTTTCGTAACCGTATTCCTTTAAAAAATTAATTCATGCAGCCAAAATACACCTTTTGCACCCTTAAAAATTAATGTAAACTATAACGGTTAATTTTAATTTATGCAACTTGTGAAATGTTCATAATTCACCATTTCCGTCTAAACAGTTTACATGGAAAAAAAAGTTTGGACTCTTTAATTCATTAGGGAATTATATAAGATTCTAAAATTAAGTTTTATTTTTCACCGAATAGGGTCGAGTTGTAGTGTATTGTGCTTCCACACCACAGGTCTGGGGTTCTATAACGGGAGGGGCAAGGTCGCCTATGCCTTTCATCCCAGCTACATTGGGTCGATAAATGAGTACCAAGCTTGCTTGGGGTCTTAAACACTGAAGGTCTCTCTCTTCAGACAGACCACCAAATCGGGACATCTGTTTATGCACCTCAGCGTCCTATGGTCACGTATATTAGGATGGGCACAGTAGTTCCTGGCCCTCATGGATTGTTGTGCCACTGAGTTTGAGTCTTAAGTTTGAGGATTGCCTCACTTTGGGGATACCCCTTAGATAAACATGTATTTCCACTCATTTGCAATTAAACATTTTTCTTTCAATTACGTTTATTTCAGAAGGAACTTTGATTTTTCAAATGTATTTGATTAATAATATATATATTTGTATATTATATTAAAATTTTCATCAATCCAAAATTACATGTTTGCTCCTCAAAAAGCTTTTAGGATTTTACAACTGATCTTACAATCCATATACGTTTTATAGTAGTATATTTAAAAATGATAAAGACATTTATATAACTGTGTGAGCTTTTATGCCTCGTTTATAAATATAAAAGATTGCTTTCGGCTACAGTTTTTAAAATGTACTGAAATAAGTGGAGGAATAGGGTATTTACATATTATATGCATATTTTTGACTGCAGTAAAATATATTTATATATATCAGTTTCTTAGCAATTTGAATAGAAGTTGTAAGCCATTTTGCGAACAATTTGATATTAAATTATAAACTCATAGGCTGTTTAATAGTAAAGTGTTTTATTTTTATACCCGCACACATTAAAATAAGGCTCATTTGCAGTTATATGATCAGCTTTAGTGATATTTAAATTTTAAAAAAGTCTACACGTACGAAAACATTATTTCAAAACCACACACCACATCTCTCTCATACTATGTCTTCCATACAGCAGGAAATATTTGTGTATACTCAAAAAATTTAATACAGGGGGGGGATACATTTCCAAATGTTAAAATTGTTTTTATAATTTGGTATGGATACATTGTGGAACTGTCGGTTAACTTCACTGAACAAAATTGTTTTAAGTGTACTGTTTTGAAAGAGAAAATTAATTGGGGAGAACTTTTCTCACAACAGAATTTGTAATGATTGAATTGTGTGAAAATGTAGTTATGGATGTGTCACCTTTTTCCTTGTAATAAAAGAAACAGAAAGATAAGAAATTAAACTTGAGTAGAAAATGGTTAGAAGTACTTTCACGCGCATTTGAAGTATATCCCCCATTAAAATTAAAAATTATTGACTGAATGTGTGTTATGTCCATCACAAATGCCAATGTAGAAAAGAAATTTTTATTTAATACAAGAAGTTCGAAAAGGAGAACACTAGGAATGAAAATTTAGATTTTTTCCAAAAATATTCTGTTAACAAAAATATCATTTATATGATTTAAATTAAAATAAATTAAAAGTATTGAAATCCTTTTTTATGTTGCTTTAAATTAAAAATATAATTGAATAGATAAAGATCGGTTTTATTTCATAAATATAATCATCGTATGTATATCACCGTCTGCACCATTTACTGTCTTATTGTTTAAAAAAAGACATAGGGCTTTTACTCTTTTTACCTCATTTCTTTTTTAAAAAAACAGGAAAGTGAGCGCGTTTTCTTACTCTCATATTCAAAAATGAATACAGGATGCTTTTTTCTGGTTCAAATCGCAATACCAATATATATATATATATATATATATATATATATATATATATATATATAATTTTTAAACATGACAGAAAATTAAATTTTGTTTGAAGAAAATGTAATTATTTTTCAACTTCTAAACACTCTATTTCATTTCTTTCTTTTTTACCCTTTATTTTGTTTTAATTTTACTGTGACTGAACATATAGGAGAAAGAAACACCGAATTCCACTACAGCTTTCATACAAGATTGCCCAAGGCAACTTAAAAGCTAGCTGTAAACGATTGATCTCTTGGTTCTTACTTGACAAAGGGACCGACTAAGACATAAAATTGTCCCCGTTCGACCTTTTAAGTTTTAAAAGGGGGAAAGGAAAGTAGTCTGTTGCATTTTTAAAGCGAACGGCAAAATAAGAGTAAATGCTTTCAGAATAACTTTTCAGGAGGAAGCTAACCACCCAGAGGGTTAAGTACTTATTAATATTTATCTATTAGTAGCAACATTAGAGAAATAATTAAGTTTTGACAGGATGATTTTCCAACGCATGGGAGTCCGTAAAGGAAAATTAATTTTAGGTATTATATTTCATATGTGAATTTTTTTCCCCAAGATTTTTAATTTACAAAATCTTTAATTGTCACATTTTTTCCATGCCATTACCTATTTTTACTTTTAGTGCAAAAAAGAGATAAGTTTCATTAAAAAAAATACAACTTTTAATATGGGGAGAGATTTTTTCCTTTGTGTATATGACAAAGTTAAAAATAAAAAATAACATGAAAGCTTATGCCTTCTGAAATACTATTTTAAAAATGAATAAACAACTTATTACACATTTTTAGCTCATTATTTAAATAAGTATTAATTTGGGAATTTATATGTATTCTTATTTTATATATTTGACTTTATTTAAAAATAACTTGTTATTAAATTGTTTAAAATTTTGATGTATTTTCGGGATTGGGGAACGACAATTACATTCCAGGGACTGGAAAAACCGGGGAAATCAGAAAACCTACTCCCAGTGTCGAACCCCCAAACTTGGATGTACATGGCCAGTACCAAATCAAATACACCACCCAACTGGCCTGATTGAAAACATAAAAAGTTTATAAGCAAAGTACACCCAAGCTTATAATTTGCCTTAATTCTTGCATTATCCTAAAATTTCCATTACTTAGACTTAAACAAGAAAATGTGCTTTTAGCCGAAAAATTTCATAATCAGAATATAAATAACATTTTTTCCACCTATTCCATATTTTATTTTTTTTTTTTCCGAAAAGTTGGAAGTGTCCCACGTGTAACATATTTTTTTATTAGATAGCGGCACTCTTCCAATAAGGTTCGCTACCCTTGATGTAAAGCAATAATATTCATTTTTATTTGACAAAAAGAACACATTCTTCATGTAAAGCAATATTATTTATTTTTGTCAAAATGAACACATTTGTCATAAACATTACTAGAAAATCCAAAATATTATAACATTAAAATAACATTGACATGATAAAAAACAAGCATGGTCTGCTAGGATTTAGTTAACGGATGCAGTTATATCAGATTAACTGGTTCTAAAATATACTGCTGTTTTAACTTTTTACGCATCTGGTATTTATTTTTCAATAAGAAAATGATATTTTTAAGTGATACACATAAGAAAAATATTTTGATATTTTCACAAACATAAGGCTTATAAACTTAGGTATAAATATTCTTAAAATTTCTCCATCCCATATACAGTTGTACAAATTACAAAACAAGTTTTTGTTTTGCATTAGTATGTTTTCATTGAAGTTTCACTTTGTGAGTAAACCTTTCATTTCCTATTTAACAAACATGAGGTTTTTCCTTGGAATGAATAAATGAATGTGTTATCATGTTATCCCTTCGAGAGAAAGCTTTGTTGCATATTTCACAAACATGAGGTTTTTCCTTGGTATGAATAAGTAAATGAGTTTTTAATCTATCACTTCGAGAAAAAGCTTTGTTGCATATTTCACAAACATGATGTTTTTCCTTAAAATGAACATGCATATGTCTTTTTAAATGAACCCTTTGCAAGAAAGCTCTGTCGCATATTTCACAAACATGGGGCTTTTTCTCGGTGTGACGATGCAAGTGTGTTTTTAAATTAGCACTTTGTGAGAAAGCCTTGCTGCATATTTCACAAGCATAAGGCTTTTCCTGCGTGTGAACTCGCAAATGCCTTTTTAATTCACCGCTGTGTGAGAAAGCCTTGCTGCATATTTCACAAGCGTAAGGCTTTTCCTGGGTGTGAACTCGCAAATGCCTTTTTAATGCACCGCTGTGTGAGAAAGCTTTGCTGCATATTTCACAAACATGAGGCTTTTCCAGGGTGTGGACTCGCAAATGGCTTTTTAATGTAACACTTCGCGCGAAAGCTTTGTTGCACATTTCACAAATATGAGGCTTTTCCTGGGTGTGAATACGCAAATGCCTTTTTAAATCTCTAATGCAAGAGAAAGCCTTGCTGCATATTTCACAAGGTTTTTCTTTGGTGTGAACAAGCAAATGCCTTTTTAAGATATCACTTTGTGAGAAAGCCTTGTTGCATATTTCACAAACATGAGGCTTTTCATTTGCATGAGTAGGCAAATCATGATTTATGTTATCATTTCTAGCATGAGACATCTTGCTTATAAATGTAGAAATTTTTAATTTAATACACTTCAAAGAGATTGATTTCTCTTCAATGCAATAGTAAAATTGCAAGTATTTTTTTTATAAGTTGAGTACCAAAGTTAATGCAGCTGGATATCTGAGATTGCAACACAGAATAAAAAAGGTATTTTTCATTTAATCAGATCGTTCAATAGATTATTTAGCATTTTTTTTGAATAAATTAAATTCTAGAATATATTTAATAAATAGTTAGTAAATTTTATTCAAGGGCAACTCTAGAATAAAGAATATTACCTCATCATAAACAATGAGAAAGAAATTTTAAAGAATCATGATGGGAGATTAACATTTTCTTTGGGAATAATTCAAAGGGGAGCATGTATCTTTTTTCGATGTATATGGTAATAATTATACAAAATAAATGAAAGCTTCTAATAGATGATATAAAATTTTGTCTGACTTTAAAATTCCTAAAAGTCATAGGTCAATTTTACATAAAAAAGAATTAATCACACCACTGGGTTAATTAAGCATGACGTTCAAATAAAAAGAAATAATGGATATTTTAATACTAAATGTTTCAAATTCTTTTTTCAGCTAATCAAGTATGTCTTCATTTTATATTGCTGTTCTATCTAATGAAATAATAATTTAAAAGCAGAGATTCTGGAAAAATATGCTTAAGTATTTCAATTTCCACTACTTTTCGAATTCCAATGAGAGAAGAAAGAAACAATTTTGACAAACCTTTAAAAAAACTATTAAATACATTTGGAATCCTTATATAAAAAGATTAACAGCAGTTCAATCCAAAATTTTTATAGTTTTTTTAGAAAATACTTCTTTTGCTGTTCTTTGCCCAAATCTGTCATTCATATATTGAGTTTCTTAATGAAAATAGTTACTTAAAATTTGTTGAGAAAAGGATTATTGTGCAGTGGGCTTCCAGTGTACAACTAAATATGATAAAGCTCTTCAGCAGTTTTCCATTTGCCATACACTTTTCAGAATTAGCACAAACTCTCATTTTCTGAAGGACATTGAAGATAGAAATCAGATTCTGAAAATATATAATTAAATCTAATTATTTTCACAAAATGAATTAACATTAAATATGTAACTGCATACATTAATGATTCAAGTCGGTTAATATAGTACTGAAATATGAAAAAAACAATGTAAAAGGATATGGTCAGGTTATTTACATTATTTTTATTCTCGGTACAAATAAGAATAAATGGTGACCTTTGGTTCGTTGGGTTGAGTTTTTACCATTGAGACATCTTAGAACATATAGTGACAAACACATGTTTAAAAATCTATCAATAAAAAATTAAAATTATATAAAATCTCATCTTTATTTGATGTTTGTGCAATGTATTTATTAAAAAGTAATTGTAATCAAAGAAAAAAAAGTTGAATAAAAAGTTAAAAATTTACGTTTTTGTTGCGTGTAGTCAATCAGTGGATAAGATTCGAAACTGGCAAAGGTAAAAGTGAAATTTTTCAGTAAATTTTTTTATACTGATTGAAGAGATCCTGTAATTACAATAGGTCAGGGATCAGCAACCTGCGGCTCTTTGAATGTGAAGCTGCAGCTCTTTAGTTTCATACGCAAATATTATTTATTTTATCAAAAAATATTTAAAAATCTTCTGAATCGATTAACGAGTATTAGGCACCCTTTTTATCTCTCAGCCACTTGTACTTGCTTTTTATTTCACCCCTCCCCGTGACATGCGTTGAGTTTTTAATGAGTTGATTTTACGGGAATTGTAAATTAAACAAAAAAAAAGCTTTTTGTATAACTAAGCTGAATAAAAAAAACACGTTTACTAAATTTTAAGTCTGTAGATGTAACAGCTGATAAAAAATATTTATTTTTAATTTATAAAACCCCATAACTCTCTTGTGTATCGATTTTTGAAAACCGCTTCCTTCTGCTCAGCAAAAATAACACATTGTTAAAACTTTTGTGTAATAAACGCTTAAAATAGAGTAAATAATGTGTATCTGGATGTGCAATACGTTAATATTAAATCTCTCGATATTACAATATTGAAAAATCTTTCTATATACAATATTCAATTTAATGAACAATCCCTCTATATACAATATTAAATTTAATGAAAAATCTTGCTATATAATTAAATTTATTGAAAAATCTTTCTATATACAATATTAATTTACTGAAAAATGTCTCTATATACAAAATTTGGTATACGATTTTCTTGGGCTAAAACAACAACGCTGGTAGCTTCCCTCGCACGTGAAAATGTCACGTATAGTTGCCCATGGAAAAAAAATCTATGCCAGCTTTGCCCTTGTGGCTTGTTAATTGTCATAGTAAAATTGACATTGATAGGGAATTGCAGTCTTCTGAATTCAAAGGGGAAATTCGATGGTATTATGAGAATTCATGGTATAAGTACTATCGCACCTTTTCCGCATCCGGATATTATACGACCTTCTATAACGTTTTTTTTTTTTTGCAATGACACTTCTAGCAGCCTAGTGCCATTGCAAAATTTTGGTGGGTTTAAATTACGGAGTAGTATGGAGGGCCCACCAATCTTAAGCTCTAGTTTGTGAGGGAGTAGACCAGGCACACTTATACTGTTTAAAAATTCGGTTGGATTATTAACCACTTCATCCGGACTGCAAACTGCATTGATAGAAAAGTATGTTTGTGATTCACCAGGAATCTTATCTAACATGCGCTGATTAAGAACAGAGACCTGGTCGATTATAGGTGCTAAAATTGATCTTTCACACAACCAAGAATCTTCTTTTATATTGAGATCGTGAACATCATCATAAATACTATGTATTAAAGTTTCATTGTCCGCCGCAACCTGACAAAGACCGGTCGGTAGTTCTATAATATGATTACTATTCACTTCTGGACACTTTCCCTCTCCAACATCAAGAACAATTTTACTAAATTCTGAATGGGCTGAATGTGCTCTCATGTTTTCTTTTAAATGGAGTTTTTTACAATATCTCCAAAGTACTCAACGTTTGAACAGGCGTTACTCTATGGAATCGTCTGATCCTAGGCTTCGAGAGGCAGCATGTCGAATACTATCAGCTTCTAATCGCCGCTCTCTGGAATCGTTTGATTGTAGGCTTCGAGAGACAGCGTGTTGTATTCGATCGTTTTCTAGACGTTGTTCTCTAGATTCCTGAGATTTTTGACTCCTTAACAATGAATGATGGATCCTATCTAACAGTAATTGTTCGTTCCTCTAAGAACTACATTCATTAGACCTAGACATGGATATCCTTAACCTACAATTTGTAAGACGGATTTCACTATCCTGCTGAGAATCGTTCTCGCGTTGCAATCTTTGACTTTTGGCCTTTCTCATGTCTTTAGAGATTTGATTTTCTTTTAGGCATAACTAAAGGGTGTAAGTGTACTTTTTTTTTACCTAAAACGTAATTAAATATATTTATTTTAGAAACAACTACCTACGTACTTAACTAAATAAAATAACATATAGGCAATTTATCAATTTCAAAGTAAATAAAAAAACTGAACTCTTTTCATGAAAGTAAACATAACAGCGTGTTTAACATTGATTTCTATTAATTACTTAACCCCTTCAGGACTAGCAAAAGAAGAAAGAATCATTTCTCCGGGCCCACACGCGCGGGACCGGGCGAATTTTACATTTAAACCTAATTTCATTTAAAAAAATGATTAATTGATTGATTCATGAAAATCTGAAATCTATTTTATTATTTTAGATTCTTAGAAACTAACTATTATTAAAAAATGATGAAAGTTTTTTGCTTTACTCTTAGCATCAGAATCGTTTTCTTTTTATTGCTTCACATTAATTTTTTAATTCTTACGCAATATTTTGTTTTTTATAAGTCATACATCGAAATTTTAAGCTATATCTTATCTGTGAGAAGAAGGGGAGGATAGAAGAATAATTTTACACTAAAAAAACCGTGTTCGGATATATAGAGGTCAAAGAAACCTGTCTTAAATCAAAAATAAGTGGAATGGAGCAAATTTCGAAAAGGGAAATTTTTGGACATAATTTTAGAAATCACCCACATTGTGCGCGTACAAACACACACAAAGAAATGCTGGTGTCATGAGGAAAATAGAAAGCCCGAGTAACGTCGGGCTAAGCGGTGAAGGGTGGGAGTCCTTTTTTGAAAAAGAGCATTAGAAGTGCTGATTTTGTGAAGGAAAGAGAACATTTATATAGAAGAGAAAGCCCATGCAACGCGGGGCCATGCAGCTAGTTTTAATTTTAAAAAAAGTACTCTTTTCTCCATGAAGATAAAAAAAAAGACGTAAAACTAACAAAATACTAACCGGCATGCAGGAGGGAGCAACCAGTCACACTGCTAACCCGGTTAAGGCATTCCTGATACAGACGTTCGGGGAAGACAGAATCGTTAACAGGCGCTGCAGGTACCCATGGCCTCCTCGGTCTCCAGATTTAACACCGGCAGACTTCTGGTTGTGGGGATATTTGAAATCTCGCGTGTATCTATCCGGTCCATAAAGTCTGTCGGAACTGAAAGATGCGATCCACAGAGATTAATTGATTGATTGAATATTAACGTCGCACTGTTCAGCTACACGAGGGCTTTTGGCGACGGACCACGTAATTTTGAACCATGGTCAAGTGACTGGGACGACACCTGAGCTGGCACCCCCCTCTCCTAACTACCACACCACACCAACGGGAGGACGTTTCAGCTCTCGACAGATTTAACGTGCATCGCTGCCCTACACGGCGGGTCTTTAGTGGTACTGGGCTCGAACCCGTGACAAAGCAAGCCACAGTCCGATACCTATACCACTCGGCTACCGCGGCCGCGATCCACAGAGAAGTATCCTCCATACATCCGGACATGTTGCACTCTGCCGTTGCTGGATTTGTCACTCGTCTGGAATGTCTCCTCCCCTGTGGTGGTGGTCATGTGGAACATATTCTGGTGTAATAAAGTTGTGAAAGTTTTCTGTTCATTATTTATGCATTGTTTCTTTGATTTGCGTACATCAGCGCCAGCTACCGGATGATTTTCGAATTATTTTTTTTTCTAGTTTAAAAAAAATCCCGTGACATACTAATGCTGATCCCGCAAACAGTTTTTTTTTCGTTCATTTCTCCGGATTTTATGAATTTTTAAAGTTTTTACGGACTTTTTGCCCACCCGGTATAAGTATCGTATTTACTTTTAAATGCATTTAGTAAAAAGCTGTTAGTTTCAAATTACAATCAGACATTTCATTTTTATTTATATGTGTAGATAAGAAAATGAAAGTAAAAGTAGGCAACATAAGTATTATATTTTTAAAATAGATATTTTTTTCCAAATAAGATATACCTAACTACTTTTTTGAAGTCAATAAGAATGGTCAAAAAGTAAAAGAAAGTACTGCTGTTGGATATTACCGGGAAAGTGTTTTATTAAATATATATTTAATAAATTACCTATTTTATTTATCTATTTTACTGCTTTTATTATTTAAAAATTAGTGTTTAACTAATAATTATAATTGCAAGTACCTATAAATTGTTATTTAATAAACCTATTTTCGAACTCTGAGGATCAAAGTAGGTAGGTATTTGCAGTTTTACATTGTTTATATGTTTGGCAATTTTCATTGATTTCGGCATAGCTGGGCATAACTCTTTTACTTGTAAACTAAGTATCTAATATTTGTCAAAATTAAAAAACTAAAATGTGCAGACCGCGCCGTGATAAACACGTTTCGACATGTCCGTTCGTGCCAGTCGGCGATCACCGCATACAGAAGGCGACCACAGATGCGACGAAACTGTGAATTTATAATCAATCGATTAGTAGGTGAGAGAGAGAGACAAAGTGTTTCATGTCTCTAAATGATTCGTTTTAATAATTAAATTATTAGAGAATTATTTATTTTATTTAGGTAAGTATTTTTAATTGGGAAATATCGTTGCAAAATGTTTTTTGATAAATTATATTTCATTTTGCCCAGCTTCTCAATTGCAAAACTTGTGTCATGTGCTGTTTGTTTTGGATACTTAAATAATAATTTTAAAAATTCTTTTTATTACAGCTTCACTGCAAGCAAGGCATCTGCGAAAAAAAAAGAGAACTGAAGAGCATCGAGAATTCAACCGTGATTGGACGAAGTCATTCGCTTTCATATGCAACTCAGATGGCCTTCCGACTTGTCTCATTTGCCACGAAAAACTCGCACACAATAAGAAATTTAAAGAGAAACTTCACTACTAAAACATACTCAGTTTGCTAGTAAATATCCAACCGGCGAAGAACGAAAAAAAGCTGTCGAAGAGCACCAAGAACAAAAATAGCAATCAAGTTCCCTGTTAGGTAACTGGTCGCAATCTACAAGTAATGTTAATCTGGCAAGCTTAGCGGTATCACTAGAAATTGCAGAAAAAGGCAAACCATTCACAGATGACGAGTATGTCAAAAATTGCTTCATTCGTGCATCAGAACTGTTTCGTAATTTCAAAAACAAACCAGAAATCTTGAAAAAAATCAAATATTTACCACTATCTTCTAAATCAGTGCAAGATAGAATAGCTAAAATGTCTTCAAATGTAATATATTTGCAGGAGGAAGATATTCAACTTTCTTCTGTCTTATCACTTGCTATAGATGAGACTTGCGACGTAAAAGACACAAGTTGCCCTTTTTGTCAGGTATAAGCCTTTCCAAGGTCCAAAAGAAGAACTTCTATGATTGCTACCGCTCTCGGGATAAACTAGAGGGAGATATACCGAATGTCGTGCAAAAATGCCTTGAAGACAATAAGATCGATTTAAATAAAACCATTTCAATAGCAAATGATGGAGCCAGAAGTATGACAGGAAAAATAAAAGGGCAACAAAGATTCGTCAAAGCAAAATTAACCACGAAATTCTTACGTTTCACTGCTTAATACACTAAAGAAGCGCTTTGTGCCCAAACATTTCCGGCTGAAATAGTGTAAGTCATGAATTTGATAATCAAGTTTGTTAATAGCATCTTGTCAAAAGCACTCTATACCATCATCAGTTTAAAAGAATTTTTAAACGAAACAGACTAGTGTTCCAACCTTCCTTTACAATAAAATGCGGTCTTTCCAAAGGTAAGGTGTTGAAACGTTTTACTTTGTGCTTGAATGAAATAAATACATTCCTCAATGAAATAAATACATCAATCACCCTGAATTAGCAGACGACAGATGGTTGCAAAAATGCTACTTTATAATGGATATCACAGCGAAATTAAATGAGCTGAATCTAAAACTGCAAGGAAAGGCAAACACAGCTTATGTTTTGGTAGAAGAATCGGTTTTGTTTCGAAGAAAAATTAAATCTTTTTGCAGATGATATTCTCTCTCTCTCTCAGAGTGGTAAATTACTTCATTTTCAATTTCTAAGCAATATCGCGATAAAACCAGTGCAACTATTGACACGAATTACTTCAGCACAGTTGTTAGAAGAGTTGGAGGTCCAGAAATGTGTATATGTTGCGGTGGAACATCGAAATCTGGAGAATGTCGACTTTCACCGGTGAATCTCACATTGTCGTTTGGTGTATGTCCGAAATATTTGCTTAATATTCTTATTTCTGACTTACACCGGTAAATGTCGACATTCACCATGCACTAATGGTGAATGTTTTGAACACGTCGGGCATTTATATTTTCTTCGTAATTCAGTCACGATTAATTTTTCGCCTCTCTTTCTCAGAGGAATGACCAAGAACTAAAAAACACATAGTACAATCAAAATGAGAAAGGGAAATTATAGAAGTTAGAAACTTACTTAATTTTACAGTACGTTCTAAAATGAGAAATAAAACAAAAGTAATAAAAACTTACTAAAATATGTGATTCAAATATTATTGCAACAACTTAAACTATTATGACACTTTGAATTGCACATATTTGTGGAACACTCCCTTTTGCAATGATAGCGTGTACAGCCTTGCCTACCGCTTCTTGAATTAGCTGCAGCTTCTATCAGCGACATTTCTTGAAAATAAATCTCATCTGTAGAAAGTACCTTTTCTTTAGAAATTACGAACTGATTACGAGTGTAAAGCTGCTTGAGGGCACCATTTTTATTTGCAAGTTTATAGAAGTCGGAGTCTTCTATTCCAACAACAACTGCTAACACATTTCGGTTATCTGCACGAGCACGGTCAACATCAGGGACTTGTAATCCGACTTGAGCAGGAGCAAATTTTTTTTGTGAGGTTCGTAGCATTTTTGTTACTTGCAGTAGAAGATTCTCTTTCGCGGCCGCTCTTTTTATGAATTAACTCGTGTTTTTCAGTCAGAACTTGATGTGAAGACGTGGTAGATTGCAAGTACTCTGCAATATTTTTCTTTGGAATATGGTTTTCGATATGACCACCACTCAAAATTTTTTTCAGAAGTATTACCAGTTTCTTCAAGCTGCTCTTCGGTTTCAAAAGTATTGGCAATTTCTTCGAGTTGTTCTTCGGTTTCGATATTTGCAATTTGTCAGCTAGGCAAAAAAGACAATGCTATGCCTCTTTTTGCTTTAAAATCAAACATGGCTTCATATAGACTTTGGCGTATTCCTTCGTGGTATGTAGTGTTCTTGGCAAATTGAACAAAGGGTCTTCTGACCATTTATTTGTATCGTTATCGTGTTCATCCAAGCAGTTAGCATATTCTGTATATCCTGATTGGCCCTTTCAATTGAGCCTTGTGTTAAGACTGTGATGAGGCTTTCCATCAAATGTCTTAACATCTTTCCACATAGCGCATATTTCGGATATGACTTTATTACTGAATTCTCAACCATTATCTGATTGTAATATTGCTGGAGAACCAAATGTTAAAAATATTGAAAGAACGTGATACGCTACTTCTTCGGCTCTCTTAGTTTTCAAAGGTCGTAGCTGGACAAACTTAGTTAAATGATCTTGATACACCATTATGAACTTATATTTGCCATCTCTGTTTGTCTGCAGATTTATTAGATCAACTTGACATCTTGAGTTTAACTCAGAACTGATCATTGGTTTCACACAACAATACCTTTCTTAGGTTCACCGTGTTTAATTTGATACTGTTTGCATAAATTAAAATACAACATAACAGCTTTATTTGTAATATTTTTTATTTAATTTGCAACGCTTTAAGCATACGTGTTCTTCCTCCGTGGCCTGTCCTGATGCGAGTTTCATATAGCACACTGAACAATTCGTCATTGGTAACATAATACTGTATATTCTTTTCTCCTGGTTTTAATGGTACAATTAACTTCCCTTTATCGTTAATTTTTAAAGCATCAAAACGTTTAATCGTCTGTAATCCAAAGGTGTGGCACTTAGTTTTAGCAGAAACCACTTCAGAAAGTGTTTTAGAGTACTTTTCTTTTGAAAAATAAAAACAGTTGTGTAAGGAACTACTGCCTGCACCTGGCAACAGGTCGAACAAGAGACGAGATAGAGAAAAGGATCTGGCAACGACGGAGGAGAAAAAGGTCGGAACGAGGGAGGAGAGAGTGACGAAAAAAGCCGGGCTGGTGAAAAGTAGACACGGCTGAACGATGTATCGTAATCCTGTAACATCGTAATATATTCTTAATTTTAAGAAATGTCCCATATAAGGTATGGAATAAACAGTGGGACCAAATCCTGTCTGCAATTATTTTCTTGTCACAATTCGAACACGGTCGGAAAAGAACTCACGAGTTTACACTGGTGTCAGAAGTGGGATGCAATGGAGCAAAAGTTAAAGGATTAAAATATTTCAAATTGATCGGTGTTCGTACTACAAAGTTGTGAACAAGGGCTAGTGGACATTCACAGTTTGAAAGAAAATTTTTAAGAACAAAATGGAATCCTGCGGTGTATTTTCAAGTTGATGACCACGTGGATCCCGGGAATTCTCTTGCAGCAGTTTCAAGTGAAAAATCATGATCTTCATACAGAAGTTTGCTATCACCTGCCGAGTTGGGCTATGGAATAAACAGATGCCGTATTTTTCTTCAGTTTCTGATGAATGGAGTCGTGATCTGAAAAGTGTTCAAGTACAGAAACAGCTTTCATGTCGAGGTAAGTGGCTATTGTTCCCCTAAGTTAAAATATTGTGTGAATATTTAAAAGAGTAATGGGATGCATTCATATTTAATTTGTTTTTTTTTAAAAATAAAATAGAAAAAGCAGATATATCTGAAAAAAGAAAATTTCATTGGTTTATTGCAATATTCTATGTTGTTGGATTATTGTGTAGATGAAATAAGAAAATTGTGTACTTATTTTACCTGGAAATGATAGGGTATCATTTTAAATGTTGTAAAATATGGTATTTAGAGTTCTAGTGTTAAACTATAATTTTTTTTATCATCATTCTTTACTGTTTTGAAATTGTCTCAAAAATTAAAATCTGGGTATAGAAAGTGTTTTGCATATAACAATTCAGTTTGCAGAATTAAAAAAAAAAAGAATTAGATTAATTTATCTTGAAATAATGGTTGCGAAAAATGTATGTTTGAGTGGGTAAAAAATATCCATTAAAAAATGTATATGTATTTCAAGTAGACTTCCTGTTAAAAGGTTGTAAATAAGAGATTTTGTAGGTTATTTATGACTCAGAATGTGGCATGTTTTTTTTTTAATATTAAATGATTGTTTTTCATTTTAAGCAAAAGTTTTGCAATTTGTCAGTTAGTTGATAGTTTAATGCAATCTGATGTTATTTCCTTTACTCGTAATTTATGATGTATATATATATTGGTTTTTTGTTTCCTGCATAAGATTCTTCTTTTAATAAAAAAAAGAAACTAAGAGTAGATTTATGAAATAATTCTATGGTAATGTAGCTAAAGTATGTTGTTAATTGTGTTTTTTTTTAAAAAGGTTCTGCGTTCTGATTAGTAACAAATAACTGTGTCGCATATAAGTTTTATTGTAAACATATTTCGTATTGTGTTTCTGGAATTTGAATACTCTTAGAAAAAACGAGTAGAATTTTTCTTGCTTGTTAAATATATAGTACTAGGTCATGTAAGTGTTTGTAGTTAAATTTGTCAGAAGGTAATTTGGCATTAGGTGTAGCTTGATTAAAAATGGCATTTCTCATTAGAAGTAAGAAAATTGACTTAATTCAATTAGCGCGGGACTTAGATGAGTCACCTGATCCGTCTATGTCTAAAATTGTTTTAAGGAATTTAATAATCTCTAGTAAATATTACAATGAGGAAGAGGCAAAAGAGTTATTGGAAGTTATTACAGCCGAAAGGTTAGAGACAGAACAGCGGCAAAAACTAGAACAACAAGAACAATTATCAATTGAAAAATTACGCTTGAAATGGAATTATCTAGGTTCGCTAATCAGAGTGCTAATCAAAATAATGGTCAAACCTCACGTGTAAAATCTTTAGATGAAATAGTTAAAATGGTTAGGCTCTTAACTGTATAGGTACCCAATAAATCAGACGGGTGGGAATATTTCTTTTCTAGTCTTGAAAAGGCTTTCGCTAGTGAAATGGTTAGCGACGAGTTAAAACCGAAGGTTTTGTTATGCATGTTAGGAGACAAAGTGTCAAACTTATTAGTTAACCTAGGCGAAGAAGAATTAAAAGATTACGAATCTTTAAAACAGGTTGTGCTCAAGGAGTACGAACCCTCACCAAAAATATGTTTAGAAAATTTTAGAAAGGCCAAACGTAACTCTGACGAAACTTTCTCTCAGTTCGCGTCCCGTTTAACATCGATGTGGTTATACTACTGTAAGTTAAGAGAAGCGAATGATTTTGAGTCAGTTAATCAACTGATCGTAGCAGATAAAATGTTTGAAATGTTGGATTCTGAGACGGCGACCCATATTGGTGTGCTCCAAGGGGAAGAATGGTACAAACCCAGGGACTTGGGCAAACAATGTGATATATTTTACGCTTCCAAAGGGAAATCCTACGATGAACCTGAGAGAGCTAAATGGAATGATAGTGAAAAGAGAAGTTTTAATGGTAGTTGGGGTAAACAGCCATTTGGGGAGAAAAAGTCAGATAATTTTTCTTCTAGGAAAAAACTTTGATAAAGGTCAAGTAACTGAAATTAAAAAATTCGCTTGTTTCACCTGCGGGTCAGATAAACATTTTAAGCGGGATTGTCCTAAAAACAAAGAGGTAGATAATAAAAGACTTAATGTGAATAAGGTGTCAACAGAAGGGACGGAATTGGTAGATGGGACGGTAGCTGCTAGAGTTGATTTGCTAGGTAAAGTCATTCCTAGGGGGGCCATTGAAGACAAATTAAGTAAATTAGTGAAAACATCTATTAGTGTAGATGGGAAATTAGTCCATGCTTTATTGGATTCTGGTACGGAAATTACTGTTATCAAGAAAGACTTAGTTCCTGGAATCTCGGTTGAAGGAGCTTCCACGATTTATTTGAAAGGTATTTTCGGTCCAGCGGTTAAATGTCCTTTAGTATACGTTCCAATTGGTCTTGCTACCGGTGGCCAGGTTAAGGTGGTGCACCAGCAAGTGTTATGTGCTTTGGCAGAAGTTTTTGTAGAAGACGTGTTGCTTCCACCAGAGGTTTTGGATATGTTGGGAGGAGCCCAGAGTGAAGAGAATTCACTGGCTCAAAGCTCTCAGGACCTGAGGGTTGACTCAGGAAATGTAGATGAAACCGAGGTTTCGTCGGGTATTCTGCCAGAGAAAGCACAGGAGCACATTGAGGATTCTCAAAGGAATATTACTTCATGTCGGAATGAAGTGGGAACATTGGGTACTAAGGATGAGGAGGTGACCGCTGAGATGGATAAAGGAATCATGGTGGCTGATAGTTTTCGTTCCGAACAGGAGTGTTGTGCCGAGTTAGCATTGGTTTGGAATTATGCTAAGGAAGGCAAAGGAAACTACTATGAAGTAGATGGATATCTATTTCGTAGGGATAAAATACTCGGGGAGAGTATTGGACAGCTGGTAATTCCGAAGTGCAGAAGAACTGAGGTGTTGAAACTAGCGCATACTTCAGTGTTCAGTAGTCACATGGGGCCCAAGAAGACGATTGAACGAATCAAGTATTCTTTCTTTTGGGAGGTCTGAGGGCCGATGTGAAGAAATTTTGTGAGTCATGTAAAGAATGTCAGCTCACTCGATCGGTTAGGATTAAAGACCGACCACCCATTACACCTGTGGCAAGGCCTGAATTGCCATTTCAGGTGGTGAATATGGATCTGATAGGTCCAATTGATCCGCCAAGCTCCAAGGGACATAAATATATTTTATGTCTGGTTGATCAGCACACTAGGTGGGGCGAGGCGGTGCCATTGACTAGTCTCAGTGCGAAGGTAGCCTGTGAAGCTTTTGTTAAGCTAAAAGAATTACCTTGTGAAGTAACTAGTCTTGCTACCCCTGATGCCAATTTACCTTTCCAGGTGCATTGTGATGCATCAGATTATGGGGTTGGTTGCTGTCTGATACAGCAAGATACCGAAGGAATTTACAGGCCAATAGCTTTTGCTAGTCAAAATTCAATGCTACGCAAAAGAACTGGGCAAGCATCGAGAAAGAGGCCTGGGCAGTGTTATACGGGTTGAATAAATTCGACAAATGGATTTATGGTGCCAAGGTGGAGATCATTTCTGATCATAATCCCCTTAAGTACCTAAATCAAACCACTCCAAAAAGTCCCAAGCTAACCCGTTGGGCACTGGCGTTACAGAGATGGAATCACCCCATTACTCACAGGCCAGGTATACAACATAGGAGTGCAGATGCATTGTCTAGATTAAGATAAGGACTGTATTGTATATATTTAGTGTTTTTTTTGTATAATGTGTTTTCCCTGTATCTGTTTGCAATCCCATTACAGTTTAGATCTTTCTGGGAACATAGTCACTTATTTCAATTGGGTGAACTATTAATATTATTTCATGTGTTTGTTTTAAAGGAACTAGAACAATCATCAAGACTTTTGACTGTTGCAATTATTGTGTGTTCTGTTTGTGAATTTTCTGTTTCACGGTTTGTGAATTTTCTGTTCCTGGTGTCTGAAATGGTAAAATCAGCCACAAGGGGCAAATTTTACTCTTAGGTGGGGCGTGTAAGGAACTACTGCCTGCACCTGGCAACAGGTCGAACAAGAGACGAGATAGAGAAAAGGATCTGGCAACGACGGAGGAGAAAAAGGTCGGAACGAGGGAGGAGAGAGTGACGAAAAAAGCCGGGCTGGTGAAAAGTAGACACGGCTGAACGATGTATCGTAATCCTGTAACATCGTAATATATTCTTGATTTTAAGAAATGTCCCATATAAGGTATGGAATAAACAGTGGGACAAAATCCTGTCTGCAATTATTTTCTTGTCACAATTCGAACACGGTCGGAAAAGAACTCACGAGTTTACAAGTTGTCTCCTCATTTACCCGCAATCAATGCATTTAACTTTTCAAGAAAAGATCACGATTCACTGCTGTATCCATTCGGTATAAACTAGGGTATCGGAAAAAAATTAAGAAAACGTTGTTCACACCATCAAACCTTACATAAGACTGACAAAGCTCACTGACTCCCAGAAGAACAAAGAATTTGGCGGGAAACAACCAGTCGCCTCTTTGTCGGCTCCTCTCTTTTCGACCTCCACCAAAGCATATCTGTGATTGTCGACATACATCGATGAAAGTCCGAATGTACAAGATTGTAATACAATATTCGATCTTTCACCGACGTATCTGGTGTGTGTCGACATTCACCGGTGAAAGTCGACATTCTCCAATTTTGGACATCCACAGTAATACATATACGTGACGCAACAAAAGTTGACAGCTTTAAAAGAAATGCCACGAGTTGAGGCACTTATATTCGGCGCATGGAATAGTCTTCCAGATTGCTACCGTGAGGTGAAGAAGTTGGCATTTTTGGAGTGCTGACTATCTTCGGATCGACATATTCGTGCGAGCAAGCGTTCTCTTGCGAGAATATAATTAAAAGAAAAGTAAGAAGCCAACTAACAAATGAAAATTTAGAGTCATGTTTGAAACCTAAAACAAATTATGTGTCAAATTTATGCAAACTTTCTAAAACCATGCAAAGCCAACGCTCTCATTGAATTCATGTGCTCAAATTTATGTTATTGTTTTTTTTTATTTTTAGGTACAAGTTACATTGTTTAGTAAAGTTTAAATTTTCTATTTGAATAACCATGCAAAGCCATCGCTCCCCATTGAATTTGTTATCTCAATTGTTTGTTAGTGAAGTACAACTTAGTATTGTAAGTAAATGTTTAATTGATTTAATATTTTACTTAAATAATATGTAACTATCTAATAATGCCATACATATATTATTTAATTTGTTGTGAAAAACACTACTTATATATGAATAAATAGATATTTTTTCTTATGAATAAATAGATTATATAGTTGGGTTTTTTTAAATCAAAAAACTTTATTTATGCAAGTACTATTTATTGTTGGCAAGAAAAAATTTAGTGTCTCTTTAAAAACTTTGAAATTTGATAAATTGTAATTTTTGGCTCTTCCTACTCAAAAGGTTTCCGACCCATGCACTAGGTAGATCTTACACCATTGTGAGAGCATTTATTAACATCACACTTTAAAGCAATATACTTGCTATTAATGGATTTCATAATTCTGAAGCATAGTCCAGTGATAAAGGCGACACCATGGTTATTCCCCAGAAAAGATGCCTGTCTTTAATTCTTTTGTTCCCACTCTCAACACTGTCAAAATAATGTTCTGGGAGTTAAGTTTCACGATCAAGAACTTGTGGCCATTGAGTTCGGAAAGTGGAGTACCAAGTCAGGAGAAGTAATGTCATTTTTCAAGATCCAAAATTTTAAAAAGTACCAATTATAGTCCTAGTGGAATTTTAGAATGAGACATTAATAAAAATTCAGTCTAATCAATGCTCCTAGCTTTTTATTATTTGATTTATTTATACAAGCTTAGTCTACCGTCAGACTAAAAAACTAAACCTCAGTTCCAACTCTGTGCATATTGATCCAACTTTATCATCTCTTTTAATAATGTAAATACAAAGAATGATCAAAGGGCAATTGTGAACTTTAATGATACTTAAAGTACAATTAACTTCTTGGAAAGCATAAAAAATATCCAAATAGGATTGATAATTTTGATGCTTAAGTGGAGTTAATCTAATCATCTGAATTTCACACTGCTTCATGTAAAATAGTATTTTATGAGGAATATTAACTCACAAAAAAATTAAGAGTTGTTAATTGACAAGTTCGAAATTTCTTTCAATGCAGCAGAGGTTCTTTAAGTCAAACAAAACCATAAAAGGCAGGATAATGAATTATTTATGAAGCATTTTTTACTTCATGAAAGAAATTTCTCCAAGTTAAATTGACATTAACAACTTTTGTTATTAATAGAATAAGTGATTCAAATCAAAACAATTTTATATAGTTGCAATTTTACAGTTGAAATCAAAAAACTAAGGAGCAAGTTTTTGAAACATTTAAAAAAGAAAATATACAGTGGCTAAAATAGGTGGATATACATAATATCTTGATTTAATAAAAATTTAAAACCATTAACTAATGTTAAATTTTATTCAAGATTCTATTATAATGCATGTCACAGGCTTATACATAAATGTTATAATTAGGCACCCTATGAATCAACGACTAATTAAAGAAAGAGCATGGAAATGGACTGATAATTGACAAGTAATACGCCATTAAAAAACACACACATACTTTAAGTTGTAAAGCAGATATTGAAATTTCTTAAGCCAAAAAATTAATGTCCCATTTTTGTGGATGAAAGCTTAACTGGTTTTTAAGCAATTTTAAAGCACCAGACAACAATTCTGTCTTAAACTTGTAGCATTCGACTCACACTTATTCAAAGAATACAAAAAAGATTTGGTATCACAGAACACAAGTGTCTTTAAATAAATTTCATCATTATCTTTTCTGACAAAAGTTGACCATACATGCAGACCCCATGGTCTTAAAATCTGGTTTAAAATTTCAAAAAGATGTGATCCACTGGTTCTTACAATTACGTAAGCATGAGTATGGCATTAAATACATAAAAAGCATCTCAAAAATTGAAGTAAATAATCTCACTAGAGATATGCCAGAAGAAAATGTGAAAAAAAAGTATAATTAACTGAAAAGGTTAAAGACTGTGTCTTATCTTTTGTAGTTAAGAAGAAAAAAAGAAACACGCAGAAAAGGGGCAACTTAACAGGAAAATTTATCAAAATTATTACTCTAGAATAATTTTTTTTTTTTTTGCTATTGTCAAAATATAACTTGGGATATTAGTATAAATAACAAACATTGTTATACATCTCAGGTGAGTAAAAAAAATTAATATAAAAGATTTGGCCTCTCTATCAGGATATCACTGCTATTGATGAAGCATTTTACTAGAATACAATAAACTAAGTGAACAGTTTCAAATACTATGATTTTAATAATAAATAATTATTCACTATTATAGTTGGATTTATATGGGATTTTGCATAAAAACCAATTACTACATAAGTTTACACTAGTATTGCAACCTTGATTATTTTTAAGAATCAGGGTTTAATTTAAATTATATAAAAGAAATTTTCCCAACTTCTCACCTTAAAAAAATATTGATACTTACGTATTAACATCACTGCAGCAAAATTGGTGTCACACGAATGATAACTTAATATCAAAACAACAAAGATTGTAACGTGTTTCATATGAAAAATATCAATCAGTTAAATTTTGGTGGAAAATCGTACTACTTGTATGGTGCTTATTTTGCTGCGGTGGGGATAATATGCAAGTACTAAAATATCCAATTAGTATTGTTCACAGTTACAGAATTAGGTATAAAAAAACTATATATCTTAAATATAGGAAATAAGATACAGGTGAAAGGTTAAGTCAGATAATAATCACATGTATAAAATGTGAATGTAATAAAACTTCCAGAAATGTAGTGTTAACAAAACTAGTGTATCAAGACCCTAATCATTAAGAGGATAATTCAAGAAAATAAGTTCTTACAAGATTACTTTCCGTTAAATATACCGGTGGGAGTTTAGCTTTCTCCCTCTGGTCGAAAAAGTTAGAAAAATAGCACAGATGAGAGAATAAAATGAGATAAAAAAAATCAAACACATTATGAAGCTAGATTTGTTGATGCAGAGCAGTGGTCTTCAAACTTTTTCAACTCACCGAACCCCTAGAACTTGAAGGAACCCCATTCCATTTACACACTTAGGAGAATATATCTCAAAATAACATTTAAAGTAGATTATGTTGTAGGCACTTTATGTAAAGGCAATTAAAAAAATTATTGTATTTGTTATAAAAATTCTAATATAATTTACTCGTTAATAATATTAATTTGGGATCCAAGTGTCACCTATACCTTTGCATAATATTTATTAAATGGGATATCTGCATACTCTTTTTCATGCAAACTGTGTAAGTCTATGTCTATTAAAATTATCTGCAGGCACATTTCATATTTTGGGTTTGATTTGTTTTTATGCTTTGTTTTCAGAGCCACTTACGTTGAAAATATATTTCATTTAAACACAATGTTCTGAATGGCATTGAAATGTTTACAGTTGTGTGAAAAATGCTGTGCATTTTTCATCAGAGAATTTGCAAAGTAAAATTTGGGAGCTGTTCTTACTTAAATTTAGATTTTAACATTGATTCTGTTGATAAACTGTTTCCTTTCCTTCATTATAGATGTTTTTTCTCCCATAATTGCAAAATGGTGCATTTTCCATTAGAAAACTATTAAGTTATATAAGGCACTGTGTTAATAAACAAGTATAAAATTATCTTGAGGAACCCAAGATACATATATAATGATAAAACATGTTTTAATATTCTTTTATTATATTATAATAAAAGTCTAAAAAGTGTTGAAAAATAAAGTTATTATATATAAATAAAATTTTCTGTTTCAATGAATAGGATGAGTTTTAGATACTTGTAATTATATAAATTTCATAGAGACCGAACTTCATAGAAATAATAAATTTGGATACATATTTATAAGTTTCTTTTTGATTTTTTTTATTGCGACTCTTGGAACACAGTTTGGTTCTGTGGAACACAGTTTGAAGACCACTGATGTAGACAGGGATTGCTCCAACAGTTTTGCCACCCCAGACAAAAATGGAAAATGCCGCCCCCACCAAAGCAAAAGATCATAATATATATATTGTCCTAAAAAATACAAAATCATTCAAAATTAAACACATAATTACTCTTTATGATTCACTGGTGTAGCTAGTTCTGTATCTAAATTCCTTGATGACTTTTTTTGGGGGGAGGGGGCTTTAAATTTTACGATGTTCTGCTTATACATTTTGGGTCCCCTGAAACTTGGGGCCCTGTATCATTGACATAACTGATACGGCTATAGCTACACCCCTGTTATGATTTGAAAGGAGTAAAATGTAAGAGAAAAAATAGATCATTTCAGCAGGCCAAATTCTTTGAAAAAGAGTCTACTAATGATAGGGATCACAAGCATTTTTTTCCCTTTAACTTATAGTGATATATAACTCAAGATTAAAATAAAACATCTCCTGCAGCTTTCTATCAACTAAAAACTCTTATTATCCCTGTCCCCTTTAGAAAAGTTGGCACCGAATGTCATAAGGGTGAATGATTGATTGAATATTAACGTCGCACTGTTCAGCTACACGAGGGCTTTTGGCGACGGACCACGTAATTTTGAACCATGGTCAAGTGACGTGGACGACACCTGAGCTGGCACCCCCTCTCCTAACTACCACACCACACCAACGGGAGGACGTTTCAGCTCTCGACAGATTTAACGTGCATCGCTGCCCTACACGGCGGGTCTTTAGTGGTACTGGGCTCGAACCTGTGACAAAGCAAGCCACAGTCCGATACCTATACCACTCGGCTACCGCGGCCACGTCATAAGGGTGAAAGGAATGTCGGTAAAATACTAGGACAAACCCAAAAAAGTGCCAAGCCAGAACGAGATAACGGCAAGCAAAAATAACAATGGTGTCAAGTGAATATTGTGGGATAAGATTGATGCGTAATGAAAATGTATGTAATCAATACAGAAATTAAACATTTAAATTAAAAAATATAAAAACAGCACTTACTTTCCTACTGCTGATCTTTTTCATGTGGAGGGTACCCCGTAACGGTGGATTTTAAAAAAGCCTTGAAAGTTTCATCACTATGCGAATGATCGTGAGCACTGCCATATATATTCGCGAGGTAATGGTCCAACATACCTTCGGTGTTGCTGGTACGATTTCGAAGAAAGCATTTTATTGCCTACCATGTTACATCATGCCAATCATTAGAATTAGGACATTCATAATTCAAAGCAATCAATCTTTCCTTCATACACCATTCAATCAATTCTTTTTTACTTTTCACATTCAACAAAGTAAACAATTCTAAGCCATACTTCCAACCCGGTGTCCAACAACAAAATGAAATTCAAAATGCCCCCCGACAAAATACGAAAATTCCTGAAATAGTTAGCTTTACCATATCTAGTGTATCAAAGTGGTGTTACCAAGATGGTGCAAATATCGCCAACCAAAATAATTTGCACCAAGGGTGTAGGCTCTCCTAGGACCGAACCAATGCCCTCTATTCTAATTTTGAAATAAGGTTTGAGAAAGCTTTGACTGCAGTAAATACCACAATCAGCATTGAATTTATATGGTCACACTAAAAAAACACCAATGTCATACATGAGGAACCAATTGAAATAGGCAATAATGGAAATCTTACAATAAAGTCAACTAGTTTGATATCAGGGGTAATGGCATCAAGTGCTACATGGCGTGATAATGATCACATTAAGCAGTGCTTCTTGTTGCTGGAATGAAATCCAATATGGCGGCCTAGCGGTAATTTAATGATACACAATAATGTTAAAGAATTGCTTTAAAATACATTGAAATGTATTTTATGTAGAAAGAGATTGAGAATAATCTAGATCAATCAATAAATAATGAATAATAATATTATGTAATAAAAAGTAACATGTACTAATAATATTATAAACAGCATGTAATAATCATATATTATTTTATCGTAATTATATATAATATTCATATAGTACCATTTTATAACAGTTAATAGAAATAATAATCATATAATATAATTAAATAGTAATTATAAAAAGAATAATCGTCGAATTGTAAAAAAATAAAAATAATGCATAAGACAACTTGTGCTACATAATTATAAATAAATAACATAAGAATAGCTATAAATAAACAGAAATAGTTATAAATAAATAAGATAACAATTATAAATAAACAATATTAATTATAAATAAATAAAAAATATGTAATAATATTGATACATAAATGCTAGAAGAAACAATTAGAAATAATGAATATTAAATGATTATTACACATAGTAATAATTGCATTTTTTTTCATTATGAATAAAATAATTACATAATGTATGTTAAAATTAATTAAGAATATCAATTACAAAGTAGTGAAAGCTTGCAATATGAAACTTGCACTGCAAGTTCCTTTAACGAATTTCATCGAACAAAGAACATAAAAAAAAAACGTTTTTAAAATGAAAATAAACAATTTATAGCGATAATTAAAAGCCCAACACTTATTCTTTTAAGAAAAAAATATTCTAGTACTCACTCATTTTAGAACTATCCATATTCGAAAATAACACAGAATTAAAACAGAAGATGCAAACAATAGAAAAATTACACTGAAAATGGTTAAATTTTTTAAGAAATTGTCTGAAATTAAGAGAGTTACAGCAGGAAAAAACAAGTAAAAGTTATTTCTAATATATGTTATTCCCATGGCAACCACATCGACACATGAAAGAAATATTAAGGTAACCATATTGTAATATTATCGTCCATCTTGGCGAACATAAATAACAACTTGGCGCTACTACGCCCGATATCAAATTAGCACCAAGTAAAGTTTAGAAATGGATGTTAGTAATTTTGGTGACAAAAAGACGTATTTGTTATTCATCACAAATTTTAAGCATGGTGAGAAAGTTTTTAATTACTTTTTTGAGAGAGAAGATGTTTCAGCTTGGATGCCAATCTCCAAAATAAAAAAATAAAAAAAGGCTGGACACTACTAACCCAGAAGATTCAGGGTTAAACCTCAAAAGATTGATGCCAAAATGTTGAAAATATGTTATTGATGTATCAGATTCATCCCTCCTATAATAAACATTTGTTTGTTGATCAGTTATTTCATGTAATATAGTTATTTTATATAATTAAACTTTAATTTAATTAATGTGTGTTTCTTAAATTTTAAACTCTACTTTACTGCAGTCAGAAATTTAAATCTTTTAAAGTAAAGCAGCTCTATACCAGCTGTCAGAAAGATAATTAAGTTGATAAATTTTGAAAAATTCATTAGATAAGCAGAGGTCTACGAAAAACCAAAAAATCATGGCAAGAAAAAAAGTTTGGGAAACTGATGTAGAGTTTAGTTCTAATGATTCAATGATTTGAAAGATTCAAATATCCAAATACTAAGAAACTTTCTTGAACATTTATTGGTCCTTGTAAAACTTTCTGAATTTTGATAATGGTTAAGAAACAAATAAAACTAGTGTGTGTGTGATTCCACTGATAAAAATACAGACATATCAAAAATATGAAAATACTAGATATGGTATACCCGTTCTTCGCACGCGTGAACAAAAAAATTAAACAACAAAGATTGAAGGATAAAGAAGTTTTTAATGAGTTAATTTTACGTGAATTGCAAACTAACCAAAAAAAGCTTTTTGTATATCTCAGCTAAAAAAAAAAGAAAAAAAAACACCTTTGTTAAATTTTTAGTATGTAGATCTAATAGCTGATAAAAAGAATATTTTTTATTTATAACTCCCCATAACACTCTTGAGGGTCTATTTTTGAAAATACCTCCATAAGCTGATCTCTGCCCAGCAAAAGTAACACAATGTTAAAAGTTTTGTGTAAAGAACGCTTAAAATAGTGTAAATAATTTACATCTGAAAGTGTAATGCAGTAATATTTCTTTTATGTTAAAATAGTAATATTCACAAGCAACACCGTTTCTTTAATTATAATGGCAATTCAATGAAAAACTTAGTGAAATGTTAACGATAGAGTCAAGTTGGCAAATGTCTAGCTACTTTCACAGCTCGAGCTTTGCAAGACCCGCCACGTAGGCGTGCGATGCATGTTAATACTTTATCTACTACAGTTTTTTTCATACAATATTTTTTTTATCACTACATTGAAAATTAAGGGATATACATAAACAAAATACTCCACTTTGGGAAATTTAATCTGTTACAGCTAATAAATTAATTAAAGATATTCCACTGTAAAATTAATTATATAGTACACCATTCACTTAAAATAAATAGTCAAATTGTTTGGATCACTCCTAGGAGAGCCTACACCCTTGGCGCAAATTACTTTGGTTGGCGATAATTGCACCATATTGGTAACCCTATTTTGAAACACTACATATGGCAACCCTAACTATTTCCAGCATTTTTGTATTTTGTGGGCGCGCATTTCGAATTTCATTTTGTTGTTGGGCTACGGGCTGGCTGCGTGTGTGAGAGAATATACTTTAGAATTTTTTACTTTATAGAATGAAAAGGTAAAGAATTGATTGAATGGTGTATGAAGGAAGGATTGATTGCTGCAAGTTATGAATGTCCTAAATGTGATGATTGGCATGACGTAACATGGTCGGCAATAAAACGGTTTCCTCAAAATCGTACGAGCCACGCCGAATGTATGTTTGACCATTACCTCGCAGAATAAAAATATGGCAACGCTGACACGATCATTTGCTTAGCAATGAAATCTTTAAGGCTTTTTTAAAATATGTTGTTACGCTGTACCCTCCACTCGGAAAAGATCAGCAGTAAGAAAGTAAGTGCTGTTTTTATACTTTTTATCTTAAATGTTTAATTCCTGTATTGTTTACATATGCAGGATCCACCTAATCCTGCTATATTTCCCTGCCACCATTGTCGGTTTCGCTTGGCACCATCTTGTTCTGGCTTGGCGCTTTTTTCGGTTTGTCGCCAAGGGTATGGGCTCTCCTAGGATTTTACCAATCGTTTTCTAAGGTCTTCATTATCATACAAAAACATAAGACACTTAAATTTTGACATAAATTATTCTTTTGGGGCAAAAATAATAATCTTTGCAATCCGCTGAAAACGCAATATCTGCTACAAAACTATTTGCCTTCCCAATAAAATACTCATCATAGTACCCGTGCTGCCATATATCTTGGAAGAGTGGATTTCAAAGAACATTCCTGCTAAGTATTGGTAGAATATTCCTTCTAAGTTGGTATGGTGTGGTAGTTAGGAGAAGGCTGTGCCAGCTCGGGTGTCGTACATGTCACTTGACCATGGTTCAAAATTACGACGTCTGTTGCCAAAAGCCTTCATGTAGCTGAACAGTGCAACATTAATATTCACTCACTCCAAAAAATACAGTACAGTAGTTATAATTATTTTTATACTTAAAAATACAATATCCGCCGATTCAATTAAAATTATAGTGTTATAATTAACTACTAACCACAAACAAACTATGCAAATATGTCCAAATGACATAGTGTGAAAGACAAGTTTATTTACTGTAAGTACTAGAAGCGATAAAAGTATTTATTTTGAAAAAAGATCAATTTCTTACTACCAAATGTGCATAATAAAATCATAAAAAACACCCATTCAAATAAAGAGAGATTTATAACAACCTTTCCCTTCAAAACTTAGTTTTATTCTGAAATAAAAAAAAATTAGGGATTATGCTGATCACAGTAATTAATTAGAAGCGAGTGCCTTGCGTAGCCAAAACAAAAAAGGTTTCTTCACAAACAAAAGATAGATATATGCTGTTGTGGGCTTTTTTGTAGCGCATGCCAGAATTGCTTGCAGATGGCAGAATTTTTTCCTATTTACTTGACAAATATCGTTATATTTTGGACGCTTCACATAATATCTTTATAAATTATAGCCTATGTATTAATGATGTATAAGCTATATTACTGTAAAGTTCCATTAAAATCCATTCAATTGCTTTTGCATGAAAGACGGCCAAACATCCTCACAAACTTTCGCATTTATAATATATATCTAGATTGTGTACCTGAAAGCTTAAAACAAAGGCAGTAATAAGTCATACTTAGTTTATTTCTAAAGAATCCTTATGAAGTATTGCCACTGTATGGCATATTGTAATTTTTGCAACTAATGAGACAATGATAATGTTTCAAGGCTGAAAGAGACAACGTTTTTCAATTTCACCAATTTCAATGGTTGTATGACACTCAAGATGTCTTATTTTGCTATAAATAGATACTAAACGTGATGAGTGATCTAAAAAAAATAAAATTACGTACACTTGGGTAAAACTGCTATATTATGTTTCAAACTAGTTTCGTTAATGGGTAGCTGAAATGTAATATATATTTACACCAAATATATGTATGTATGCATTTATACATATGTAGATATCTCACTTAATATTAATTACCATGCTGACTCAAGTATAGTATAGGTGGGCCACTTTGGATTTGGCGGTTTTTATCTCAATGTCATGGTAAGATAGCGAATTCATTCCAAAATAAATATATTATTCCGAATAAAGTACCTTGGCGACCGCTTTAAATCGCCAAAAAGGCCTCGCCCCCCCCATACTACACCCATATATGCAAATTTGTCGTATGTTTCTTAAAGATAACACGCAAAACAATTTCTTTGTACGAAAATTAAAATTTAAACTACGTTAATTATCTTGAATTAACATGACTTACAACAATACATAAATATTCCAGATCTAAAAATTAATAATAAGAAATTACTTACATTTCATAGCAACCATATTGGCGACATGTAATAACGCGCATAAAAGTTTTAACTTCTGAGATAGCCCTAAAATGGACTGTAGTTCTAACAAATGCTTATCAACCATTCTTTAAGAAAATATTCAACTGTAGGAAATTTGCTGTGTGTGTTTACAACTATTCTTCTAAATCACCAGACAGGGCATTGGTTAGCTAACCCGCTCCAATTTTTCCGGAATTTCCGATTTTCCCGGGATGTTTTCCTATAATCCCCACTTCCTCTTCCTAACGTTCGCTTCGTTTTTCACAACGGGCTTGGACAGAGCTGCCAGAAACGCAGAAAAGTAGCACGAAGAAGGAGGAAAAAAGGATACTGCCAGATAAAAGGAACCCTTAAAGGCAGACGAGTAATGCTCAATTTTGTTGGAGGCACTCAAGTCTATAATCTGCAAACTAGATGGGTTACTTTTATATTTTTGGCCTCTTTTTGAAAATCGCCAAGTTTATCGCTGGTTCAATTGAAACTACTAAAATCACATCCCTGCTGTAACCCTCGTTGTTACGTCGAGAATAAATGTAGTTAAACCATTATTATTTGGCGAAGTAGTTCATGTACTACTCAGCAGGATTAAATGTAAAACCATAATCGTTTGGCCAAGTAGTGTATGAACTACTCAACAAGATAAAATGTAAATAATGTTCTTAATTGCTGTTTTGTTAATAAAAGTTTTTATTGGAATAAAATGACGGCTTAATTTGTTTCTTGGTCCCGTAAATTAATTTAAAATTAACCTATAAATACGTAAAAATGTTGGCGTCCGCGCATTTCGAATCGTAATGGAAAGTGAAAAGGCTAAAAGAACAGCATTGCGGAAATCGTTTACAATTTTCAATAATAATATTGAAAAGTAATCGAAGATGGAAAATCATCAACCCATGATTTTATTGCACTTCAAGAATTGTTTCAGGATACGTTTAAAAGATTGGCAGAAAGTCAAGAAATTGTTTCTGCGGCTATCCTAAGCAAAGAAGATTTTGCTTCGACGTTTGAAAAGGATTTCGAAGAAGCAGAAATCTACAGTGAATGGCAGTATTTTTGGGGGCATTTGGACTGATACTCAGTCCTCAATCCCATATCTTAAAGTCTTTTGATGTGGGGTTTGGCTTTCGTTGTTCGTTGCACGTTTGTTGGAGTTCTTAGTCCTTCCGGACTCTAACCTCCTATCCTGGAATGTAAGTGACTGTAAAAATTTACCATTGCCCATTTTAAAAAGATAATACTATAAATTAAAAATTAAATTTGTGTATGACTTTTATAAATTGAACTAATTCAATAAAATTAAAACTAAAAGCTCTTTTAAGAGCTAGCAAATCTGAACCAATAGGAGCCCAAAGTGGGCGGAGCAGAGCTGGCCAATCGGGTTGCAGCGAAGAACTATGATCAGAAAGTGCGGGAAAAAGTTATCGTGAAATAAAGATCGTTGATGAACTGGATGGAGTGCTTAGGCTTGTCAGCCTCTAACCTCCAATCAGGTAATTTTGAGATGCCTTTGACGAGTCATACCATTGCCCAGTTTTAGGAAGAAATCAGTATAATAAAATAAAAGTATTGTAGATTTTAAAAATAAAAATTACTTGGATGTGAGATTAAAATAACTATGAAAAATTTAACTTTAAAAACATTTAAAAAATCATTGAAAATGCGATAAAAGTGGGCGGAGTTATCCTAGCCAATCCGTGTGCAGCAAAAACTGTCTATCAGAAAGCGCGGGAAAGGGATCTTGGTTTTTAGTCCAAGTCAGAAAATAAAAGATGAGGTGATCTGATTGGCCGAGCAAAAAGTTCGAGTAATGGGGTATAGGGGGAATAGCCAATCAGAGAGCATCTGC